>SNQJ01S0014685.1:2476-19211 GCA_010110895.2 Picea sitchensis
GATCCTCTCATGGCTTTGCCATTCGCGACTTGGTGCATCCAACTTTTGGACTCCTACCCCGCGAACCTTCGAGCTCACGAGATCCTTGGATCTCTGCCACCTATCCTCCTCGGATGGATGGCTCTGCTTCTCTCATGGCTTCACCATTCGCAACTTGGAGCATCCAACTTTTGGACTCCTACCCCATGAACCTCCAAGCTCACGAGATCCCTGGATCTCTGCCACCTGTCTTCCTCGGATGGACGGCTCTGATCCTCTCGTGGCTTCGCCATTCATGACTTGGTGCATCCAACTTTTGGACTCCTACCCCGTGAACCACCAAGCTCACGAGATCCCTGGATCTCTGCCATCTATCCTCCTTGGATGGATGGCTCTGATCCTTTTTCCCCCTATTCACGAGGCTTAACCCTCATCTATCTCCCTATATATCTAACGACTGTCGGGTTCCCTAGCTAAGATCTGAGAGTTCAGATTGGTCCTGATGCCGCACCCTTTCCTACTTCTCTTTGGACATGGAAAAACCAATGGTCCAGATGTTCTCATGGAGCCTAGGGGTCTACGATTCGGATTTCCTCACTATTCACGAAGATAGAGGAAAAAGGGTTAAAGCAATTAACACCCTCGTTCATTCCTTCGATTTAACGATCGTGAATGACTGCAGGTTCCCCGATAGGATCTCATCCATTGATCAATACTTATCCTTACGCTGCTACTTCAGGACTTTTCAGAGGGTCATTCCTCTTCGTACAGGGTTGCTAAGACTTGCACATTCAAGTCCTTTTTTCTAGAATCTTGGTAAGCCTTTCTAAGAAGGGGATCTCTGTGAAGAGATCTAATCTAGGGAATTCTTGGAAACAGACAAAGGGAAACAAACTCCCGAGGATGGACTCGAAGTCTAACTTGGTTTAGCTCATGCATAATCAAATCCATTTGTCAACATAAATCAAGCATGGTTTCCTCTATTATAAGCATATATCTATTCATTCTTATCAAACACTGCATCGACATTCTAACACTGAAATCATTTACAATTTCACAGTTCTATGAGCGTATATATACATATACCAGTCTATGAATTTCAAGATGCAATATATATAAAACACTTATCAGAAATAACATCAAGTTTTACGCCACTGCTGAGAGAGGTGCTCGTTTCCACCCAACCGTAGGCATAGAAACTCCCAACAAATTTACCACTAGCCACCCCCAAGCTGAGACCACGATGTTGTCGAGACTGCATCTCCGTCTGCCAATGACCAGGAGCGAAGGTTGCAATTCTTCCTCTCTGCTATCACTCACTTTGCGTAATGCTAGAGTTCCCCTCACGTCTTCCCTTTCAATCATCTCTGCCATACGCCTTATCCTCTCGCGAGGTTGCGTGTGGCACGATTACCCTCGCGTCAATCAGGCCTGACGGCTCTAGGGATGGGCGGTTCACCATCCCATCCCTCATCAAGCCATCTGCCTACCAGCCTGCGAGGCATTGAATTTCAGGGCCAGCAAGCCGCTTTTGGTTCTCCGGGCCAGTGGAGTCCAAATATGGTATTTAATCCTTGGTGGAAGTTAACACCACCTTTTCAGGTGCCTTCCACCGCCATCGTGGTCTCTTTTTCTACACATCCCCCCATCAGCAGTCCTACAATAAATTAAGAATGTCATTCACATTCATTGACCTCTTCCTCAAGGTCCATTTACATCACATATTCACATTTATGAGTTTGCCATAGTTCTTGGCCAGTCCAGTTATATTTACAGGTTGGGGGAAACAGGGTGTTACAACTGTCTCACAAGCCCTCCCTATATGATGTGTTTGATTCATTACCCTTTCATCCATCATGGCTCCTGTTGTGAGAGTTGAACCAAATGACATTCAAACTCTTCTCTTATATGACGATGCCAGAGAAGATTTGGAGAGAAGTGGCTATCTCGTTTTCATTAAGAAATTTCAGGGTTTTAATTTACAAGTTGCCCAAGAGTTCGCTTTCTCTTTTGATGGGTGTAGGGAGAAAGTGGGTGATGTACAACTGGAGGTTACAAAGGATTTCTTGATTCAAGCTACAGGATTACCTACAAACAGTCAAAGATGGTTTAAAAATGAAAAAGTGGAAGAAGTTCCTTGGAGCCTGTTGTTTACATCTCGGAAAATAAAAGGGTGTGACAAAGGTATGCCCATTTCCTTCCTAAAATCTCGGTGGGATTATTTTCTTGCTATGGTAAAACAATTTGTTACCTGTGAGGGACGTTTCAGTCTTATGTTTTTGTACCATTTGTGTCTGCTTATGATTTTTATGGGTTTCCATTTGAACATGTTGTATTACTTACTGAGGAGTCTTTATAAAATGGGCAAAAGATACAAGAAACAGCGGTCAGACTCTAGCCTTTTCCATCACGTCCCAATTAAAATCCTGCTCATGCATTAGTTAGAGTTACAGACTGAAAGTTGGGATTCATTCATAACCCGAAATGGCTATGGTAGCCCTGATCTAGAGGAGGTATATAAACTCATGGTTGAGGAGACCCTTGTCCACCCTATGACGTCTCTCTCACATCCCTAGACCTGTGTCCCACCCCCTTACAACAAACCCTTGATCGATACAAAGGTTTTTGAGCAAGCCTATCAGTAGATTATACATCCAAATGACTGTGTTAAAAATTTAAAGAAACCTACAAGAAAGAGATCTAAGAGCAATATTGATATAAATTTTAAGAACAAGAGAGCCGGGAGGCTAATTTCTAGGAGGCTTCGTAACAAGTCAAACTCTCATTCAAGTTCAATTAGTATGATCGAAGTCAATGAGAGTTAGGACTCTGAAATCGATAGGTTCCTCACTGCAGAAGACCTTCATTCATTCGAGCCACCCCTTGATTGGCCCAACAATTTTGCTGACAATTTACGTCCATCTGAAAAAGCAATCCAAAGTTTCCTGGTGTCAATTTGGTTAATGAATCCACTTTCAGTATGGAAGGTGCTCTGGTTCACAACCATGTTTTTTCCCATGCAACCGTTGCACAGTAAAATTGTGAATCCTGTCTATCATGGATTGATAGATATTATACTGATATCCCTATCCTACAGTCACGGGTTAAGGATTTAAAGGATCAGATCGATGTCTTAACTAGTGAAAACCATAGACTTGAATATGTTATTCAAGGCAAAGAAAAACATATAAAGACAACAAGCAATGTAGTATTTAAAAATGTGGAGGCTACAACAGTCATTATGAATTCCAAGGTTGCCTGATACGATTTGATTTCATAGTTGGAAGTATAATTCTTCATCTTAAAATATGATTATTTGTTAAAATTAGATTTCTTTATTTTACAATAAATTGGATTTTATTTACTAATAACTAGCTACAGAATCGCAAGATTCTGTAGCCAGTTATGTTAATTCGAATTGTGTAAAGTAGTGGTTGAAAATGTATCTAAAATCTTTATATTTTCCTTTTTCTTTCAAGATATTCAGGAATCCATGATTACAAATTGATTTGAGGCATCCTTGAGACCTTACAGTCATATCTTTGATGCATTTTGTATGAACAAAAATGAACTGTTGTTAGTTTTGGAGGATTTAGTAGGATCAGGGTGGTTGCATCCCCCTTTATTTTTGAAATAAATATTTGATCTCAGGAACAGAAACAATTATCTTTTCTGAGGCCTTTATAAACCTATCATTTTTGTAATCAGAGGCATCTTGGCCTGGGGATTATTGTGAATAGATTATACTCAAATTTAGACATAACAAATATTTACTTTATGCTTTCGTCATCTGTGAATGTTGTTCTGATCTATAATTTGATTATCTTGGTAATTGAATGACCGCAGATAGATTTTGTCTTTGAAGATTGTTTGGTTATCAAGATGGTTTTTCTTCATGGTTCATGATTTTATGCTTCAGTTTTATCAAAACAATTGAATGATATTTCAATTCATATTATGAGGTTTACCTTAAATATGTTGATTGATTAAATGCAATCTATAACTGTAAGATTTATCTCATGTGTTATCGCCTGTAGTCTATTATATCACTGTAATTATTTTGTGTCCTATTTCTTTATCAATTAAATACACCACTCAATGCACAGTTTAGTGTTTGTACCAAACAGTGTGAAGATGCACAACAGATTTATCTCGTGGATGGGTTGATGCACGATTTATGCAAACAGTTGGACGCATACTCCTCAAGTGATTAATAGGTTAGTTTGTTCTTTTATTTCATTTGCTTGCTTATTACAAAAGTTCTTATATATAGTATAATTTTTGTTGTCTATATATTTCTGTTCAATTAAGTAGTTTAATATTTAATCATTGTGAATGCATGTAAATTAAAAAAAACAAACAAATCAAAACAAATAGAACTTTTGCTTTCTTTATTTACCTTCATTAAAAGAACTATTTTACATTCGATTTTCTTATGAGTTCATATTAAAACTCATTATTTGTATATGTTGTATAAATGAATTAGATAAATTAGTACTATCATNATTTTAGTAATTAGTATTTAGTGAGTTATTTCATTTCTTTTTTGTTTCCTTTAGGATTTTAGATTGGCCAACGAGGCCATTAAACCCATCAGAGTGATTCAATCGAAACGTCTTGGGTTAATTAGACAACCCCGGACTAGATTCACTCTTCTTGTTGACGAGTGGTCAATTTCGCATGTCAACAGGTGTTTAATCTCATATTTCTCTGTTAGCTCTCTCATCAGGTTGGAAGTGAATTGAGTGCCTTGGTCCATAACAATTTCATGAGGGACACTGAAGTGGGTAAAGATGTATTCATAGATGAATTCTACAACATACTTCTTTGTAGCCCTGAATAGGTATTTTTCCTCTACCCATTTGCTGACATAGTCCGTACAAACCAAAATATAGTTCTTCCTATGGGACATGTGTGAAATTGGTCCTACAAAGTAGAGGTCCCATTTTTCGAAGGGTTCTATCATAACTTGGGCATGCAAAGGAATTTCTTCAGCTGATGTAGGTCTTCCTATCCTTTGGAAACTATCATAGCTTCTCACATACTTGGTAGAATCTTTGAAAATGCTAGGTCAATAGTAACCTGAATGTAGCACCTTATATGATGTGCGTTTGTCAGAAAAATGGCCACTACATGGTCCATCATGACAACTTCATAGTATTTCAGGTACCTCATCCTCTCGGACACATCTACAAATAATCAAATCAGGACAAGTGCAAAAAAGGTCATGACTGACCCAAGAGTAATTAACCCTGTGTGTAATAATTTTCCGCTTTTCATGAGGTGGAAAATGAGACGGTAACTTCCTAGTAGCCAGATAGTTTTCCATATCGGCAAACCATGGGGTATTTACAGAGAGGGAAAAAAGATGCTCATCTAGGAAACTACCATCTACAGGGATATCATCATCCTCATTTTTTATTTGTGAAAGAAAATCAACTGCTACATTATCCTTTCCAGGTTGATCAAGCACAGTGATATTAAATTCTTGCAATAATAGTAGCCACCTAGTCACTGGGCCATTAGTTATGGGTTTGTTCATGAGGAATCTAATGACAGAATGATCTGTATGTATAAATACTTCATAACCTGTAATGTGATGACAAAACTTGTTAATATCATGAACAATTTCCAATAATTCTTTCTCGGTGACTGTGTAGTTCAACTCGGTAGGGGACAAGTTCTTTCTCACAAAATAAATGGCATAGGACTGCTGGTCCTCTTTCTGCCCTAATACCCCTTCTATTACGGTGTCGGAGGCATCAATGGATATATAAAATGGGAGAGTCCAATTGGGCCCTCTAAGAACTAGTGCCACAGACAGCTTAGCTTTCATGGTTTCAAAGGCAGTTTGACACTGTTCAATCCAAACAAAATCAACATATTTTATTAACAATCCAAACATAGGTGCAACAATCTTTGTAAAATTTTCAATAAACCGTCGGTAATATCCGGCATGTCCAAGAAAGATTCTCACCTCTTTCTGAGTCTTGGGGGGTGGAAGTCTGACAATGACCTCAATATTTGCAGGATCGACTTTTATCCCTTCAGATGAAACATGATGTCGTAGAACCACTCCCTCAGTTAACAACATTTTTCATTTTTCATGACTTAGAGATAGGTTCATTTCTTGGCATTTGATGAGGACTTTTTCTAAGTTGTTTAAGGCTTCCTGGTAAGTGTTACCATAGACTGTGAATTCATCCATGTAGACCTCCACACAATCATGAATAAGATTGACAAACATCCCTAATATTGCTCATTGAAATGTGGCAGGAGCATTACAAAACCCAAATGGTAAGACCCTATAGGCATAGGTGCCCCAAGGACAAGTAAAGGTAGTCTTGTCCTAGTCCTCGGGTGCTATAAGAATATGATTGTACCCATTGTACCCATCTAGAAAGGAAAAATACTTCTTTCCAGACAAGGTATCTAGAACTTGGTCAATGAAAGGGAGAGGAAAGTAATCTTTCAGATGGCTTTGTTGAGTTCCTAGAAATCAACACAAATTCTCCATTTCCCTGTCACTTTCTTTGGAACCACTACAAGCATGGATACCCACTTACTATCGAAGATGGGATAGATAAATATGACATTTAACAACTTTTGGATCTCCTCCTTGACTATGTCTTTGAGTGTTGGGTTCATCCTTCTCTGGGGTTTCCTAACAAGTGTTACTTCCCCCTGGGTATATATGTGATGGATGCATGTGTCAGGGTGTATACCCTTCATGTCAATATATTCCAAGGCAAATTCTCCTGATTGTTCTTTAAGGATATCTACTAATTGTTTATGTCGGTCTTTATCCAGCCCGGAGTTTATATGTAAAAATTTCCCTGTACTAATCTTGTAGGGCATAGTATAAGACATGGTAGACTCATCTATCTCAAAGATAAAATATTTTGAAGACAAAATGGATGGGTCCAATTTTTCTTGAAATTCTTCCCCAAACATGTACCCAAATTGGAGAAAATATTGTGGAAAATCCACACATGTGATAGTAGAAATAAACTGGGTTAGCACATTTTCTGATGTGTTCTCCTAAAGTGCCCATGCATGGTCACTTGGCAATATGGGTTCTTCCCAATCCTCGTTCTCGTATGGACATTCAAGCCACGATAGATTATCCATAATAGGTTGATCTGGAGGGTAAATGGTGAGCTTCTGGATAGAGATACCATTTGATATGGTCATTTCCCCTTCTCTACATCCATAAATGCATTGGCTGTGGCTAGCCAAGGTCTTCAAAAAATGACAAGATGGCCTTTGGTAGGATCCTTTGAGTGAATGAAAATAAAATCTAGTGGGTACTCCCATGAGGCTAAAGTAACCATGATATCATCTAAAATTAATTCAAGTATAGCCCTAGTATTATCTTCTAATTCCAAAATGGTTGGGGTAGGCCGAAGAAGAGGTTGTAACTGTAATTGTTCCAAGGTAGTAGCAGTCATAAAATTGATGGCTGCCCCTAGGTCTATGAGAGTGTTTCCAATGGAGACCTTATTAATGGTTATGGTCACTACGGGATTTCTTGGGTTCCCATATTTTGCTAGTTTTGGCTGCTCTGATATGTACTCAAAAAGTCCTACCAAATGTACTATAGGAGGGTCCTTTTGCTTCCTACCTGGCTTCTTAATACACAGTTCTTTGACTACCTTACTATAGATTGGAATGTCTTTAATGGCTTGAAGTAGGGGAATCTTAACAAAAATATTATTCAATTCATTCAAGATGTCAAATTCCGACCGGGTGGTAGGTTTCTCGATTACCAATCGGTCTAGATAAGGATCGACCTTCGTAATTTGTGAATGTTCATTTTGGGGAAGATTGTATTCTTGGTCCTTCGGGATAATAACATCTTCCCACCTAGTTTCATCCATGATTTGTTTGGTGGTTTCTTCTTCTTCTTCTTCCTGGATGACTACTGAAGGTCTCTGCCTATCCAGAACTTTTCCTGATCTTAGTTGAATTTCTTGTAATGGAATAGGAGTAATAACATATGTCGGGAAGGCCTAAATATCAACATTGTGAAGAGGTTGAGGGGGATTATTATTGGGATTTGGCACTGGTTGTGTCGGTAATAATGTCGGTCTTGAGGAGCTTGCATTTTGATATTGTAGGGATTTTTGTTGCGGGATAGGAGTTAAAGGTGGTGGAACAAAACCTGGCAAAAGTTGTGGAGTGTTCGGTGGGTACTGAGGATAAGGGTGGTTGGACATAGAGATAGGTGGAGCTTGAGGGATTCCTTGGTTATGTCCTCTTATCCATCCTTGAAGCTAAGGATGTTGGTATTGAGTAGACCAATTTTTCTAACCTGGTGAGCTCCACTATTATTGTTATTGTTGATAATATGGTGGAACTTGAGATTGTAGGTATGGGTATGTGGGCTAGTTCTTAGGCTGCCATGGCCTCATAGGTGCGTAAGAAGAATCCATAGGATCCCCAATCCTATAGATGGCTAATAAACTAGACAGTGAGGTACATTTTTCAGTTGAATGGTCTTCCATGAAAAAGCCACAAACTAAAATGTTATCTAATGGGAATTCCCTTGAGGAATGCTTCCTCCTGCATCTTGGGAAATATATGCACATTGTGACATTTTCCTCATCCTGTTTCTTTTTGGTTTTTAGGGTGTCCAACTGGGAACCTATTGTGATTAAGATATTTGTCTTGAAGTTTTCTAAAAGGTTCCCTATCTTTGTTCTCATGATACCACCTGAACTAACTGGTTTGAAGTTTCTATTATAAGGGTCCCAGACATTCTTTCCTGTTTTGGTTCTACTCCTTGAGTAATTTTTAAACATTTCACATATTTTGGTAAATGGTTTATGGGAGATTTCACCTGATGCCATCATGTTAAACATATCTAGATATTCTTCTAAAATTCCTTTAAGGAAAAGAGCCCTAACTGCATCCTTTGGAAGGTCATGGTATTTTGACTTATGGGAGATATAACCAAATCTTTCCATATAATCTTCAAGGGTCTCATCTTCTAACTATTGGATTTTAAATATGTCATTATGAGACTCTTTGGTCTTACAGTAGTCTTGGTACTTTTTAAGAAATATGTCTTTCATTGCTTCCAAAGACCTAATACTGGATTCTCCCAACCCCATGAACCATTTTAGTGTAGAGTTTTTTAGGGTTGCAGGAAAGAGTTTTAGTTTCTGGGCATCTTGTACGTAGTTGTAGCTTCTACACAATATGTTAAATTCAAATAGGAAGGTGTCTGGATATTCACTATTTTTACCATAAAAGGTAGGTAGTGTTGAGAGAGGAATGTTCTTCATGTTCACATTTGGGGTGGTGTCCAAAATTGGAAACCCAGAGGTAGTTTTGGTTTGGTTTCCAGTTTCTTTTTCCTCCCCGTGTCTTACATTGTTAAGGTTCTCCTGATCATCCATATTGGTTTGATTTCCAAAAAAAGAGTACCTAGGTGGATTTATCTTTGAAGAGAACAAGGTTTCCCCTTGATGGAAAGGTCTTCCTACTGATTAGATGTCTGGGACACTACTTGAGCCGGTTGATATTATTGGTGCCAAAGTTTCTGTGTCAATTTGAGAGATAATTACATTGGCTGAACTACCAAACAATTTATTCACCTGTTCAAGGTCTATGATGTCCTCAAAGTTAGGATCTCCTGGTGGTGGTGTAAAATAAAAGGTTGTATTGTTTGTTTCTGTGGAAGGCTCGAGTGGTCTTGCCTCCTGTCCTACTATGATCAATGCTTCAATTTCTTGTTCTATAGTGCTCCCTGTGTTAGTATCTTTAAAGACTGTTTTAGCTCTTTGAGTTAAGCTAACTCTTTCTTTTTGGTATCGGTCTACGGATTTTATAAGTGGAACGTTCCTTCCCCCAAAAAGGTCAGAAGGAACCTTGGTTGAAAGGTCTGATTTAGATTTAATGTATCTACCTTTTGGATCTCTAGGTCTATTCATGAAACAAAACAAAAACAAAAAAAAAACTACCATTGGGTTTGGGGGAGCCTGTAATTGCAGATGCATAGGTTCTTACCTCTCATCTTAAAGTTCCCCTGCTACCAATAGAATGCTAAGGTCTAGGAATGATCTATTTCCTAACTAATTCCTACCTTGAGAAAACTCCCCGGCAGCAGCGCTAAAAATGATGGGTGTTCTATATGTACTAAAAACACTTAATTAAATTGTCAGCCCGGGGTAAGTAAACTTAGAGTTGTAGAAAAATATATGCCAAATGTAGAAGGCCTGGTAGTAGTATAGTCTAACTAAGGAAGTGTCTATCTAAGGGCTAATCTACTCAAGAAAAGCTATCTAATGAGAAAACCCTACTAAGCAACTTGAAACTATGTAACCTAAGTACTTTTGGACCAAGGATCAATGGATAGTCCTAAGAAAAAAAATGAAAACCCTACTTGAAGAAAACTAGTTCAATCATGACAATAAGAAAAAGCAACTATTTAAGCATAACAATAAGAAAATAGCAAAAGCAAACTACTTTAACTAGCCTACCTAAATTCGATGAACAACTATCCTATGAAAGCAAGTAAATAAACAACTATACTATCAAAGCAAGAATAGACAAGTAAGAAATTAACCTACTAAATAAACTAAATAGCTAACTACCTTAAGATAACTTCTACTGTAAGAAAACTAAGTAAGACTACTCATTGGACAACTAATTAAGCTAAGAGACAAGTGATTTCTATTCTTAATTCAAACTTCAAAACTATTTCTAATTCATAAAAGGAAACCTATTTAATTGAAAGAAATAAGAACTAACAACTAACCTTTAATCTATGATAAGAAAACTGCTCTTTAATCTACCAAAGCCAAAGACTATCCATCCTACAACAGAAATAAAACTATCTTCTGATCTATGAAAGCAAGAAACTATCTTTTAACCTATGAAAAATCAAATATAGTGTTGGTGGTTGTGTGAATGTCTATGGTGTCTTATAATATCTCGATGGCACTTGACAACAAAAAATAATTCAAGCGGTATAAGCTCAATATTGATCTCAATAGCAAAGTGAAAGGTGTGGATTAAACAATCCAATGAGAACTTAGCCATTACAGAAATAATGTTAATTACCCTGCATATTCATGTGACCATTAACCATCAACAATATAATGAGATTTTAATTGTAATTATATGTTATGTGATAAAAATTCATAAGTAAAATCAATCATTAACTAAGAATTGTGATTGCAATCTAATTCTAGGAAAGGAACTGCATAAAGTGAAACTATGCTATATCTATTTTAACAATTCAAAATGCAAGAAGGAAAATGCTTAAAAACAGAAATTAAAACATGACATATAAAAAGTAAACTAATGAATACATTAACTAACAACTAGTTAAGTAAGATCTATATAACAATGGAATAAGCAATCTACGATTAAAAACTAAAACTAACCCCATCCATCCACCAAAGCCTTGTTTAAAGGAAGCATGAAATAAAACTCTATTCTACTCTGTTTTAACTTCTATTTTAAATTTAATTTCAAGAGCATAAACAAAACACAATCTAATATCTAACTACACACGGGGTTAGTGTATGAATTTGCAAATTCGTTCCTAACTACAAAATCAATGCATATTAACACAAGACTTCATACTAACCTAAAAAAGAACTAAATAGTTAAACTAAAACAACAAATTATATAACAAAGGAAAATTAACAATGCATGTACAGGAAATGAGATAAAGACATCTAAGCTATGAAATGCATAAATAACTTAAAGAACAGTTACCAAACTGTTGGTGGGCCCCCTAGCAAGTCGTGGTCACTTCTCAAAGGCACACCATGAACTCAGCAAGTCGATTTCACCATTAAAACTCAAAAACGCAGTTTCATATAATTCTGGCAATTGAAAATAGCAAAAACAGAGGAAAATTGTATTTGTCTCTAATCCTCTACTTCTTCTACTGCTTAACTATTGTATGACCACCACAGTGGTATTTATAATATTTACAGACCAAGTGGTCGACCACTAGAGGGTCGAACCACTTCTAAAAATGACAAATTACATTAATGGTGCCCTAACTGCTGAAATGGAGTGAGCCAATACCACTTCTAAAAATGACAAATTACATTAATGGTGCCCTAACTGCTGAAATGGAGTGAGCCAATAATCGCTTTGCTCAACAACCCAAACAAAGTTGTCAAGAGTTCAGTAGCTAGAGGTGGCAATCACGACCAAAACCAATGTTCCTGATTCGCCCACCACTGGGCACCAATACCATAACTGCCAAATCACCCACCATTTTTGTGCAAGATGAGGTGTTGGATGGAGTGTCGAACCGGGTACTGGATCGAGTACTGGATGGAGTGCCAGACTGAGTGCCGAAAGCAGAAACTTTATGTGATTTTGCCTGGTAACACCAAAAAATGTGAATTTGATCCTTGGAAACATAAAAATGTAATGAATCATACTCAAGGTCAATATAAAACACAAATTATACATACCTGGTGTGGATCATATCGTTTTGGCACAAAATTCTTTAAAAAGCTTCTCCAAAACATGAAAAACACATATGTACATTCGGCAAAAGTATCTAATTATTGTCATAAAACTGATCATATCTTGGTCCCAACATAGCCTAAACAAGTCTTCAACAATGGAGATCTTCATTTGCTCAGAATGTCGTTTAGTTCTGCTGAGGCTTTAATGCTTGGAAGATTTTGGAGATACAATGCTTTAAATTTCTCCATCTCTTTTCTGATTTTTACTACCTCTTCTTCCAAGGCTTCACATATTTCCTTCTTATCTGATAACTGTTGTTTTAGAGTGTCCTCTATTTTTTTTGCCTCTTCTAACTCCACTTTTAGTAGGGCAAAGTCTTCATCAGGTTTTTTACCATTCTTTTCAAACTGCATCAACAACTGTTTTTGTTTTCTCTTCTTAAGTCTGAGTCTGTCAATCTCTTCTAAAGCACTGATTAGTTCACCTTCCATATCAACCACAACTTCTTCATCATTAACATCACTTCCTGTGATTTTATTATCATAATCCTCTTTGGCCATAAGCATAAAGTCATTAACCTTTTCTTCACAGGAAGAGTCACTATCTGTGTCTTCTGAAGAGTCATCATTGTTTACACATAAACTTTTATTTTTACCAAATCTCTTGGATTTGTACTTCTCTTCACCTTCAAAGTTCTAGTCCTTGTTCTTGTGTGGACACTTAGATAAACTGACCTATCTTTCCACAGTTAAAACATTTGAAGGGGAGATTACCTTGATATTTGCCTGATCCTTTCTTTAACCTTCTCACAAATTTTGCCTCAATATCATCTAATTCCGAATCAATATTCTTGTCTTCTTTTGATCAAAATCTGGACCAGGGGGCAAAAATTTGCTCAAATTTCAAAGTGCTCGGATTGCGATGAAAATGGTGCCATTGCGTCCGTCTGGTCTTCCTGATTCCGGTGGTATATTTACTTTCGCAAACGGAGTCCGTATGAAGGAGTTATCGCAATCTGTTCACCGAGCCAAACAGGGAAAAATTTGATGCTGACTGTACCTGTCCGTACAGTCCGTACAGGACACGTGGTAGGACCGTACAGCATATGTGGCCGTCTGTACAGGACATGTGGTGGCTTTAGGGCGTGACACGTGTCATGTATTTATGGGCTTTTCGGCGTACGGTTTGACCAATCTTGAAGTGACATGTGTCACCACTGGATTGGTGACACGTGGCACCAGGGTGGCGTCAGCATCCCGCGTGGCGTTGACATGGCAGAGGTTGTACAAATCACACGTGGCAGGTGACATGGCAGCTTGATGATGTGGCATTTTTGTATTGGTTGTGGTTGTCCAATTGGATGTTGACACGTGTCATTTATGGCCAATAATGTGTGGACACGTGGCCCAACCATCTGGTGCCATGTGTCACTGTATCACTGGTTATTGGGTTGGTTTATTATTGTGTAAAAATGTTATGGGTCCGCGGGGTTCGACCCCGGGACCTCCCACTCAGTCCACGGTTTCACCCGACTGCCCGGCCATTGGGCCACGCCTTAATTCTTATTATATGAATGTAAATAAATGTATTTATGTTTAAGAAATTGTGTTATGGGCGGGGGGTCGGGCCGGGGCTTAGCCCCGACCCGTGGTTTCATTACCAAAACATACGACCATATATTATATGCAGCGCGGGTTTGTTTTTAACACAGAGTTTTATGTTTTAAAACATATGTAATATGGCACGGTTAAAACATTTGCGTGCAGTTTGATAACCCGCGGTTATATATGTTTGACCATAGTGCAATGTGTTTGCACGGTTTCTACAGTTTGCACGGTTTTTATAACCGTTAAGCTCTTTTCTTTTTGCCCGAGGTTTCATGAGCCATATGCCCGAGTGCCAAGGTGGTTGGGGGTTGGAGGTGCCCTAACCGTCCTACGGTTTGCACCATTGGCACGGTTGCGCCTGGTGCCAGGTTATAACACGCATTGGGAGCGTGTTCTGGGTTCATGCACACAGAGGTGCGTTTTGGCGAACCAGTTCCAGTGAAGCTTGAAGGAGGAAAATGGAGGAGGCCTAACTTCTTCATCGTTTGGCCGATTGAGGTGCCGTAAAATCCCAGCCAGGGTTTTTTGGACATGCTGGATCCATTGGTGCCATTTTCATAGCCATTTGAAGACTTCTTCTGCAATTTTTTCACCATTGAAGTTTCAGCAAGCTCCAGGAAGCTTCAAGCCCTCTTTGATGGAGGACATGGTTTGGTGAGCCTGTGTTTGTTTTCTATGATTGAATAATAATTTTTGGCTAATTGATATGCTCTGAACAAATTGGGACAGGTTTCAAAGGCTTTTGAGGACTTTTACAAGTGTTTTTTCCAAAGAGAAGCTGAGGGAAGCTTATGGCCACATGTAGAAGAGGTCATGCTCGGATGAGCCATGATCCGTTTTCAGAGTTCTATTAGTCATTTTTGGGGTTTTTATGTGTTCTGATCTCAATGGTATAGTTTGTTTTTCCATTGGAGTTGAGCAGCATCTTGTAAAAGAAATTTTGACTAATTAATCCCAGAGATCCAAGTCCATTATGGAGGCTCAAGGAGATGTAGCCCGTAGGGGGGTGAACTCCTTTATCATGTTGTGATTGTTCTGAGTTTGATGGTTTGTTTGTTGCAAGTTGTATTGCTGTCTATTTATTGCAAGTACATATATAACCATTTAAAAGAACAATTCATCACACATAAGCATTTACAAGAAGATACATGCACATTTAAAGGAAGAAGCATAAACTTAACACATAAGTTTATTTTGCATATTTATACACATGAAGCAAGGTCCTGTAAAGTTTATTTTAATGAAGTAGGGGTGCTTGCATAGCATAACAAGTCAGCCTTTCTATTTTCAGATCAAGTGGTATCAGAGAATAAGTTTGTTTCGCTCATGTGTTTTCCATTAATAGCTTGAAGATTTAGCTATTGGTTTTGTGCAAGTTTGTGTTGAAGTTGGATATTTGCAAAGATGGCAGAAGCTTCAAGTAGTGATAGTTCTCATACATTTTCATTATCTATAGAAGAGTTGATAACTATGAGAGATTTGATGGAAAAGATGTATGATATTAACATTTCTCTTGAAGAACAGTTGATGACTGTGAAGCAGGAGAAAGACCAGCTTTTGCAAAGGATGCATGAGATGGAGAATCAACTCCAAGAGGCAAAGGAAACCCTTACCAAGTACATGCATGAACATAAGGTATGTAGTGTTAGTTTATCTTCTAATTCCTCTAAAGATAAATGTTTTGGTGGTTTTGAGAGTCACACAAGAGGAATAGGGTCCAAGTTGTTGTTTAAAATGGGCTATGAAGGTAAAGGTTTGGGTAAGCATGCACAAGGCATTGTTAAGCCTATTATTGTTGAAGAAAGACCCAGGTATTGTGGTATTGGATATGAACGGCAAGATGGATCAAATTCCAAAGTCGAGGAGACAAGGGAAAGAGTTCCAAGTATAAAGTTTGTTTCAAGTTCACCTCCTCAGGAAGGCTTTAAAGGTGAAAGTTCGAGAACTTTTGTGGAAAGTTCGATTCCTTCAGCATGCAAGGCTTGTGTTCAGGATGAATGCAAATATGAGAGTTGTGACAGTGATGAGGACAAGAACACTGTTGATGGTTTTCAAAGGAGAGCCTGTAACCCTTCAGATTCACCTCCTCAATGAGGTGATAAAGGTGAATGCTCCAGGTATAATTCCGCTTATCATTCAGTTGCATTTGATTATGTTAAGCATAATAACTTTGCATGTAACAATGGAAGAAAGAATCCATGTACATATTGTGGTTTGTATAACCATCATGTTTCCAAGTGTTGGAAAAGGTTGGCCAATTTCAGGAAACTTGATAAGCAAAGGCAGCGTGAAAGGAGGATGCAAAAGGTTTGCACTCACTGTCAGAAGTGGGGTCATCTTGTTGACCAATGTTGGACGTTGCATCCAACTATTCGTCCACAACTTCAGAAGTAGTTGGATAAGACGATTGGGAAGAATGGAAGTGGAGATTCCATCATTGATGTGAGTCAAGATGATTCACAAGAGGACGATGTTTAGTCGAAAAAGTCACCATTGAGTTGGCTTGGTAAGAAATGGCTGGATTTCTTGAGCAAGTGAGGCTTGCATTTTTCTGTTGTAAATGCACTTTCCAGTGTTATGTGTGCATTTATGGGAAGGTCGATTTGATGTTGAAATGAGTCTCGACTGGTATTGATGATTTTCTGACGACTATGTTGTGTCGATCGTGTTGTTCGACTTGTGTTTAGTCGATGGTGTTTATT
>SNQJ01S0014685.1:19261-55736 GCA_010110895.2 Picea sitchensis
TTTTTGCAGCCATTGGAGAGCTGATTTTGTTGACGCCAAAGAGTTCGAAAGAGGGACTTGATTCTCAGTGGGAAGGTTGGCAGTCTTCCAAGCACAGAGAGAGCAGTGGGTCAGCAGCAGCCAGAGAGCAGTGGTTGAAGGACGTAGCTAGTTGCAGTGCACGACATGTCGAAGTATTCAGGTGATGTTGAAAAGATTTTGATATAACTTGAAAGATGATCATAAGCTTTTGTGGGTCCAAAAGCCTTTCAGTGGGAAGGTGTGATCAAAATCTGGACCAGGGGCAAAAATTTGCTCAAATTTCAAAGTGCTCGGATTGCGATGAAAATGGTGCCAGTGCATCCATCTCGTCTTCCTGATTCCAGCGGTATATTTACTTTCGCAACCAGAGTCCGTATGAAGGATTTATCACAATCTATTCGCCGAGCCAAACAGGGAAAAATTTGATGCTGACTGTACCTTTCTGTACATCCCGTACAGGACACGTGGCAGGACTGTACAACATATGTGGCCATCCGTACAGGACATGTGGTGGCTTCAGGGCGTGACATGTGTCATGCATTTATGGGCTTTTCGGCGTACGGTTTGACCAATATTGAAGTGACACATGTCACCACTGGATGGGTGACACATGGCACCAGGGTGACGTCAACATCCCGTGTGGCGTTGAAATGGCAGAGGTTGTACGACTCACACATGGCAGGTGACGTGGCAGATTGATGACATGGCATTTTTTTATTGGTTGTGGTTGTCCAATTGGATGTTGACATGTGTCATTTATGGACAATAATGTGTGTACACGTGGCCCAACCATCTGGCACCACGTGTCACTATATCATTGGTTATTGGGTTGGTTTATTATTGTGTAAAAATGTTATGGGTCCGTGGGGTTCGACCCCGGGACCTCCCACTCAGTCCACGGTTTCACCCGACCGCCCAGCCATTGGGCCACGCCTTAATTCTTATTATATGAATGTAAATAAATGTATTTATGTTTAAGAAATTGTGTTATGGGTGGGGGGTCGGGTCGGGGCTTAGCCCCGGCCCGTGGTTTCATTACCAAAACATACGACCATATATTATATGCAGCGCGGGTTTGTTTTTAACACAAAGTTTTATGTTTTAAAACATATGTAATATGGCACGGTTAAAACATTTGTGTGTGGTTTGATAACCCGCGGTTATATATGTTTGACCATAGTGCAATGTGTTTGCACGGTTTCTACAGTTTGCACGGTTTTTATAACCGTTAAGCTCTTTTCTTTTTGCCCGAGGTTTCATGAGCCATATGCCCGAGTGCCGAGGCGGTTGGGGGTTGGAGGTGCCCTAACCATCCTACGATTTGCACCATTGGCATAGTTGCGCCCGGTGCCAGGTTATAACGCGCATTGGGAGCGTGTTCTGGGTTCATGCACACAGAGGTGCGTTTTGGTGAACCAGTTCCAGCAAAGCTTGAAGGAGGAAAATGGAGGAGGCCTAACTTCTTCATCGTTTGGCCGATTGAGGTGCCATAAAAGCCCAGCCAGGGGTTTTTGGACGTGCTGGATCCATTGGTGCCATTTTCACATCCATTTGAAGACTTCTTCTACAAGTTTTTCACCATTGAAGTTTCAGCAAGCTCCAGGAAGCTTCAAGCCCTCTTTGATGGAGGACATGGTTTGGTGAGCCTGTGTTTGTTTTCTATGATTGAATAATCATTTTTGGCTAATTGATATGCTCTGAACACATTGGGACACATTTCAGAGGCTGTTGAGGACTTTTACAGGTGTTTTTTCCAAAGAGAAGCTCAGGGAAGCTTATGGCCACATGTAGAAGAGGTCATGCCCGGATGAGCCATGATCCGTTTTCAGAGTTCTATTAGTCATTTTTGGGGTTTTTATGTGTTCTAATCTCAATGGTACAGTTTTTTTTTCCATTGGAGTTGAGCAGCATCTTGTAAAATAACTTTTGAATAATTAATCCCAGAGAGCCAAATCCATTATGGAGGCTCAAGGAGATGTAGCCCGTAGGGGGGTGAACTCCTTTATCATGTTGTGATTGTTCTGAGTTTGATGGTTTGTTTGCTGCAAGTTGTGTTGTTGTGTATTTATTGCAAGTACATATATAACCATTTAAAANACATTTAAAGGAAGAAGCATAAACTTAACACATAAGTTTATTTTGCATATTTATACACATGAAGCAAGGTCCTGTAAAGTTTATTTTAATGAAGTAGGGGTGCTTGCATAGCATAACAAGTCAGCCTTTCTATTTTCAGATCATCTTTAAAAGATGATTCTCTAGTGGTGGATTTATCTTTGATAATCCTCATTTCATAAGCATGTAGAGTTCCTAGGGGTTGATCAATAGACAAAGTTTTAAGATCATTTAGTTCTTCTATTGCCGAAACTTTTAGATTAAATCTATCAGGCATAGATCTTAAAATATTTTGAAATAAAAATGTGTCTTCAATCTTCTCACCAAGACCCTTCATGGCATTCAAAAGTTCCTCAACACTTAAAAAATATTTACTAATTGTTTCATCCTCATTCATCTTTAGTTGTTCAAATTTCAATCTATGTGTATGAATTTTGGCATCTTTTACTTTCTCATCTCCTTCATAACTATTAATAAGTTTATCCCACATTTCTTTGGCAGATTCAAGTTGCATGACCTTTAAAAATTCAGCTTCAGCAAGCCCACTCAATATAACATCCATTGCCTTTGCATTGAAGCTAAATTCTAACTTATCATCTTTGGAAGCTAACACAACAGGTTTTGTATATCCAGTCTCTACAACATCCCAAACATCAGCACCTAAGGCCATGATGTATGTTCTCATTATAACCTTCCAGAAGGAAAAATTTGTTCCATCAAACATAGGAGCCTTATTGGTTGAAGTTCCTTCATGGCTTGTCATGTTTAAGCGTACTAATCTACCTTTAAATAAAAGGAACCCGCTCTGATACCAATTGTTGGAATTACTAAGACAACTGAGAGGGGGGGGGGTGAATCAGTTGTTACTGTTCTTAAACAATTTTATGCATATTAAAATCCTATTAACCTTCTCCAAGTGATCATCAAGATTATGCAATACATGAACAAAAAAATAACAAACATCAATCACACATATGATATACACAGAGACGGATATTCACGAGGAAACCCATAATGGGAGAAAACCTCTTATTATTCGAATGATAGGCAGTATTTTAAGTTATGTACATCATATTTCTTTGAGAACCAACTCAAAATGAGGCTACAACCTCTTCTTTAACAAGCTGCAACTTGTTGAGAGCACCAACTTTCTGGTTTCTGTAGCACCCACTAGAAGGAAGAACCAAATCCTTGAGTGTTCCAGCACCAACTGGATGGAAGCACCAACTTCCAGTCACACAGGCACCAACCTTAATAACAGAGAACAATGGTTCTCCCTTGCATCACCCTACCACCCTGGTTTTTCTGGCTGCAACCAGATGGAAGCTACAACTCCTTGTGTTCAAGAACCCACTTGAAACTCTAAGGACAACAGTCCTCTCTAGCACCACCCTACCACCCTGAGATATAAATCTTTGCTTGTTGAAATTTATTACAGTGATACAATATTTATCAATGGCTTACTAGTCTCATCATTGTTCTTTTACAATGGTCTTCTCTGCCTGCATTAGTGTCTTCCTGCTCACATATTCTTGCGCTTAAGTTCTCATACAGTCTATTGTTATTACCATTTCTTCTCTGTCCAACTTATGTTCTTCAGCTTTGCATTTTATCCCTCAGGTCATCCTATAATATTCATTGCTTATAGTTCGACTAATTTTTACAGAGAAAACAACAACCTCTCTCTGTCATGACATTTTTCTTTTATTCCTACTCTCATAATCTATTACACTTTACATCTCCAACGCTCAAGTCGGGAATCTAAAAAATGATCAGGAATCATGATTCCAATGCTCAGGATCAATGATTCAACCGCTCAGGAACACTAATTCAGGTAGTGTAACTGAGTTGTAACTGATCAAGAAATCATGATATGAAACAACAACCCTTCAATCAGAATCGGTTTGATTATTGTCATTGGATTATACACACAGATGCTTTTTGAATTTTCAATGCATAACCTTCGATGTGAAGCCTACCAGTGCAAGCTCCTTCCTCAATCTTCCGCTGATGTGACCTTGGGTGATGCTCTCATGTGACCATGTGATTGCGGGTGCAAAAAAAGGTGGTTTGAGGACAATCTTCTTTTCTCCCCACATTTCACTACAGAGCTCGACGTATGCCTTTGGCAATACTGTGGTTTTGATTGCATCCCGTTCAAGAAAAATTAAGACCCGAGCATGTTCTGACCCCGCAATTGAGCACGACCATTGATCTTGAATCCCTTTTCGATGCTTTTCGATCAATGGTTATTATCTTCCTTCTTTCCTCCTTCCATGTGGGATCCCAGATCTCCACGATCTATCGACACGTAGATCCCTTCCAAATCAACGACCATGGTTTATTTCATGATCCGGGCTTTAGGAGTTTCAACTCTCAAACCCTGCTTTCCTCCATACGTCAAACTTTCAGAGTTGACAATCCAATGATGCATGTCCCTCTCAGATCAACAGCCGAGATCTCCTTCGTGTCTCTGGAATTCAAAGATTTTAAATATCAACTTCTCATTTATTCTGACTGGATGTCTTCTGAAATGGAAGATCTAGTGACATGTTTCCTCTTTAATCCAACAACTATCCTCTGCTCCTGGGCTTTTCCATTCGACATTCTCAAATTTCATTTTCTCCTCGCTCGGGTTCCCTCCAAGCATTTTACCTAGAGCTTGCGATTTAATGACACTTGTCCTCTTGTAGATTGATGGCTCCTAGCTACTTTGGTTGTTCAGGATTCAGCGATTTCAAACCTTTCTCCTTCACATTTTCCCAAAGTATTTCCACCTGAATGCGTAATCTTCTGACATGTACCCCTCCTGGTGATCAACGGCCAGGGTCTTCTTTAGGTCTTCGGTGTTCGGGACTTCAAGAATTTAGACTAATCGTTGCTTCATTCTTCTTTGGAGTGGTCACTTGTTGAATAAGTCATAGGAAGTGGAGACCTCTTGCTATCGGTTAACACTTCCACTTACACTATCCTTCCACTGTACTAGATCAACAATCGATAATGCTTCTGAAGTGATATTTAGATCGGATGACTCGTGTTCACTTCGAAAATTTGGCATTCAGGACTTCTGGACTTTGGGCAAGTGCTGGTGGTAAAACTCCCGAAGTAAATCTCCCGGAGTGACGTAACATTACAAACATCACCTGTTGACTTGGCACGGGCTGAGTTGATGCCATGTGTCACTCGTTGACATGGTCTGCCACATATCCTTGTTGAGGTGGTATTGCTGATGTGGTTTTCCCTTATCTAATGGTAATCTCATTTTCTCCAGATCCGATGGTCCTTATTCATTTTGGATTTTGGGATTCGAGTAATTCGACTTTCAAATTGCCAATTCTTCCGAAGTGAGATTCCCCAAATAGTAACCTCCTCACAAATTTTGACGTGAACCAAATGTTGTTCATCGGTCTTTTTCTTAGATCAATGGATTGATATGTCTTCGGTGCTTCTCTTCTAGCTTATATTGTCCTTCCACTTAAAAGTGATCCAACGACTATCGGGTATTCGGGTATTCAAATTCTCAACAATCCTGGTTTGTCCTATGGAGATTTTGATCCTGATCACATTTCTATACTGCTCTTTCCCTTCTAAGCTTTGATCTCTGCATAATTCTCACTTCTCCTCCCGATCTTATGCTTTTCCTATTTTCCATTATCGTTGATGTTCTTTCGATCAATGACAAGCACACGCTTCCTATAAAACATGCCAATAGTTCTAAACAAAAACTAGTCCATAATACTTCATTAGATGTTGATTTTCGAGTTTATCAACTCATCATTCAATAGTTGGGATTGTGCTTGAAGAAGTCTAACTTTATCTTGTATCACTTGCAAACAAGTTAGTACAGATTGAAGAAATGTTTTGTTCAATATCACTGTGTTGTCTTTAGTGGTGTTTATTAGAGTGTTCAGTAAATCTAATAATTCACGACTTTGCTCCATTTGAACACGCTCGCTTGAACCTCTTGTTCATTTGAACTTTTATTGCTTTCTTCCAAGAAGGGTGTTAGATACTACCAAAAATTCACCCAGAACTTGATTACAATGATTTGAGTTAAACTACTCAACCTTGTCAATTTCCACTCAAAAATATAATGAATCTTGGGTGTCAGTCTCAACCAAGAATGCACCCAATTACAAAGAAATTCAACTTGATTTGATTTTAAAAGACAAGTAAACTTACAAAAGGACTATTTGTATAATACGAGTTATCGTTGATTTAGAAATTGAATGGATCTTCGAATTTGATGGTACTTTGATTCCAAGTCACATTCAATTCTTCTTTGATTGCGAGCTTGATTTGTCTAATGTTGATGTGATTTCCAATTTGATATCTTCGTTGTTGCTTGATTACTTGTGCTTTAATGTATGTGCTTTGCTGGCATTAATTTTGTGCTTATTTCATTAACCTTCTTTGTACTCCATGTATGTAAGATAACATCAAAAATATACATAAACTCATTAGACAACCATTAAAAAAATCATCAACACACACTACACAAGGTGTACCTAAAATCCTCTTCTTCAATTTCGAGCAGATCTTGGACACGAACAAAAAAATTCTATTTTGTTTTATTATATGATAGAGCTCTTGCAATACCAATAATCCCGTTACACTTGAAAAATTTGCAATGATCTTCATGTCTCAACATGAACCTTGAAATAAAATATGAGTATGAAAAATATGAGTTTGTTTGACTCATCTTCTTCTCGAGGGAACTTGAGATATTTGATGTCACCCCTTCCAAATGATCGATTGCAAATTGCAGATCACACAACAAATAAAAGCGTGATCATGGTTTTGAAATCTCAGTGGCAGTGTTAGAAAATATCTTTGGCAAGTATATCGCAGGCTCTTCACGTACAAAAATGCATTCCACATATAAAAATTCCACATCTAAAAGCAATTGTGATTATACAAGTGCAGATCTGGTGGTTGGACAAACGTTAATAGAATTTGTTTGTAGAGGAGGAATAAAATTACCTCTTGTTTCAATAGAAATGTCTATGTATGCGAGAGGGTCTCATGAAAGAGTAACACCTGGTCCTTATGTGCTTGCGAGAGTGCAGGTCCGTGGAGGTCGCATGAATAGATCGAGGATTTTCTTGTTGACCAAACTAAGCGTTGGAGGGAGAATGAAAGAGAAAATCACGGATGAGATCATATCATTGGAATCTGAATTTCATTGATCTGTTGAGGAAATGTTTTTGAAGAACAACATTCTAATAAAATTTAAATTCTATTGTTGTAAACATCTGAGTTTAGATCAGAAAAGATGGTGTTGGGGACAATCAATCTAATAAAGGTGCCAAAGGGCTCTTAGCCTGTTTCTCGATCTGCTAGCGAGGGATTATAGTTCCCTATTGGTTTTATTCATCATCTTATCAACTCTCATGTTTCAACAAATGATAGAGTAGGCATAACAACAACTTTCTATTCTGCATCAATCTTTGTAGGGCTCAATGTTGATCCTTTGTGTTCCTCTGTAATCCAACATTTTTTTACTGCAAATATTTTATCTGAGTGAAGCATGAGAGAGCTAGTGCACAGATACAAGGTAGAGGATGCATGGTTGTTTAAGATAATCTCTATCTATTAGAGTATCAACGTGGAGAAATGTAACAAAAATATATATTCTCCCACGAGCATAGCTAATTCATCCAAAATTGCGTTGCATGTGGAGATCAAATTGATAACAAATTCAATACAGATGAAGGTAACTTTGGCAGAATACAATAGTAACATTATGAGAAGTTGGAAAAATCTCAATTCAAGGCATAGGTGGGTCAAGTATGGGGACAAGAAAATGCCGATGAAAATGATAGTGCAAGGATCTGTTTCTAGGTCAAGAGATGTGTGAGATCTGATACAATTTTTATTTGAAAACCATAATTCCTGGAAATTCTTGCGGTGATTTTGTGCAGGTACTACATGTAATTATCAGCTCGAAGGATTGATACACACAACACAAAATATATCTCATAACATGAACTCACATACCATACTGAAATGATAGAAAAAATAGTGTACCTAAGTTCCATACCAAATCGACGGTGTTCTCCTTCACTGATGGTGTTCTCCTTCGCCTAGTCCCTCACGTTGGATTGGAACATGCGCACTCTGGTTTTAGTTTCTTTCTCTCATTCCTATGTATTAGTGAAAGGCAGCATGTACTCTTCATATTTTTGTCAATATCCAAAATCCTATGCTTCCATGAAAAACTATCATGGCTCTCAAGACTACCAGGCCCTTAAGAACTATAAGATCTCTGATACCAATTGAAGAAATTGAGCATAAGAATATTAAGACAAGAATATTGGTGGAAAAGGCCTCAAGCCATAACTATAAACATTATATTCATCTTAATGATACAAATATATAATACAATAATGAAACCACCTCAATTTTTCTCACATCGACACCTCATCAGGAGATAAGGTAGGAGGAGGAAATATAGGAATCTATAAACACACTTAGGATAAAAACTATATCCTAGCATGTGAAATATACAAAGGTGGTATACTAAGACTTAAGGATTGTATATGAGAAAGAGGCTAACACTATTAACACCCAAAGTTTTGGTTTTAGTTTTGCACACGCGTAGAAACAAAATTATGCACGCTCATTCCATAGTTTTACATGCACCTAAGGAAATGCACAAGGAATGACATAGAATGTGCATTGGACCAAGTTTTCTCAATTTCATGCCAAGCTAAAAATATACTAAGTGCATGTTAGTCTGATATTTTCCAGACACGCTATAAATCAAGATGTTTGTTGGAATCAAGAAAGGAATCATCGAGAAATATTCATGAATGATTACTGCGAGCAACATATAAGGACATGAGACTTCCATAGGATGAGTTGGCCAAGAATTTAAGATCACCATTGATACAAAAAGCGTACATGGAGCACTAGCAGAAACTAGAAGTGTGCGAGGAAATTTTGTCACACAAACAAGTGGATTAGGGAAGAAAGAGACAACGCTCCACAGCAGAAAAAAGATATAAAAGGAAGCAATAATATTAGATATATGGCTAGTTAGATAGTTAGATATTGAGGAGAAGATATTCATTGAGTCCTTAGTATTGAGCTCACTCTGAGCCTGTTGTAATATTGAAATGATTTTGAATATACTTATGTGTTTGTTGTATGTCCAAGTTTTGAGAAAAGGCACATTGTGAAATATGTGTTGTAATTATGAGGATTTATATAAAGAAGTGTTATACAATTATTTTCCACCTAATCACTTGATGGGAATCATCTAGGGATTAGTAGTCTGAACCACTGAATCATGCAACTTTTCCCATGATATTACAATACTTTTCTGCATGGTCACTAGTTTCCCATTTACAACCTATGACCAGGAAGTGTTGGTTTCTCCTTGTCCTCATGCAAGGAGAAATTGGTCGCTCCCTTTCCTCATGCAAGGAGCGATCCATCGCTCCTTGAAATAATGTAGAGTGTGACCGAGTCTGTTAATCCATTTTTAGGATTGGTTTCATGAGATGAGATTCAATCACGGATTCTATGTGGTTCGACCTCGAGAATATTTTCATCGTGGGCATGGAGATCCTATAAAAAATTCCCTTTAATCTTATCTCTACTATCCTATAAATAATAGTCGTATCTCATGGAAAGGAGGAGGAAAAGAGAAAGTAATATTATGATAGCAAATTAACATGGATATTGGGAAAGGAACCTGGTTATATTTCCATCAAGATATCAAATTGTAAGATATAAACCATTTCCATTTGATCAATAGAATATTTACAATATGTTTCCCTCTACTTGGATGTGTATGTAATTACTATGTTTTCTTATGGATAAATCAATGTTTTCATGTCTTTTTATACATTATTATATCTATCATTAATTTATGCATGATCAGTTGGATCTTGTGAAGGGTTTTTATGTCTCTATGTGTGCAGATCTGATCTGGTAAGGGTGAAGGACATATTCATGGAAACTAACAAATAAGGAGTGTGCAGGGACAACCGTCACAATCTGGGTAAGCCTTGCATTTCAATAGATATTTTTCATGTATAACTTAGATCTAGGAAAAATTTTAGATTACATATCTATTCTTTCTTAGGTCTAGGAAGATCCTAAGGGAGATAACTCCTTTAGGGTGAAAAAATCCTACAATAGGTTGGAGACTCCACTGGGGAAGCCATTGTTATCTAGTTATTTTTTTCTTCCTCATTTTCCTTGATTTGTCTATCCAATATCCTTACTTGTTGTAAGCACCAATTATTGGTCTTAATTCGTCAGTGAACCTTTTCTGAGATTGTTTTCCAATCATCGGTCTCATATCTAATAGATCTATTCTAGATCTATTGTTTTTGCAATCATATGGTCATTGTCATGACTTGTCTATAAACACAGAGAGACCTTACCCTTTTTGGTTGCTTGTTGCTCCATTACTAGGTGCAACTTCCCTCATAGCTACACTACTTGATGTGACCAATGATTTTGGTTGATTTTTTCACCTATGCAAGGTTTGACTGGTCACTCTTTGTTAATTAACAAGGTGCCACCAGGCATTCAAAAATCCATTTTTGAAGGGAGATCCTTCAAAACACAACCCATATATTTTTCTGTTTTTTTTCTTCTAGTCCTCCAGATCTATTTTGGATCTATACTAACAATCATTACTACAATATCTTTCAAAATCACCTTCAAATATTTTCCTTTGTGTGTCATTTCATTTTTTATTAAAGGCATTTTATGTTTTTTTGGGTACGGTTTATATCAATTAACCTCATTCCCCGAGACTTTTAAAGTGTTGATGGAACTCTTTTGTAGAGAGTCCATTTGTTTTTAGAAATATTTTGGGTGTTCCTTTAGATTTTCTTCCACTGTGTAAACAAAATCCAACTCTCTTGATTTTGATTTCATCTTATACTATAATTCATTTTTCAAGTTATTTGAAAAAAATTTATACCGTTGAAAGCTTGAATTTTGTATTGTCGGCATTCTTGTGCTTAGATCTTCTAGTCCTTGGGTGCTTGTTTTTGTTTATCTTCCTTATTTTTTGAATTATTTGAGATTAACATTGTATACTTTCATTTTTTTGGAAAACGAGAGAAAAATATTAGTTTCTTTTTAGTTTTCATCCAATTTGAAAAGGAAAACAAAAAGAAGTGTTTTGGGTATGTAGTTGAAAAGGCTTATTTTTTTTGGGATTTCGGAAATAATAATTCAATAGTTTTGCATTTCAACCTTATTGGACTTAGTTGTCATTGATGTCAAAGGGTTGATGTCAAGTGGTGTCATGGTGATTTGTTTTCATTTATGTCAATGTTGACGTCAAAAGAGAGTTGTATCATTGATGTCATGTCATGGTTGATATCCAAGGTAGTCGATGAACATTCTTTCATGAATGCTCTTATGTAGGAAGTACCAAATGGATAAACTCCAAATTGGTCCCTGTTGGACACACCGACCACACTGAGAGGGGGGGTGAATCAATATAGAGCTCTTTTTCAAACTTCTCCCTTCACAAAACTCCTTAGTTAGTAATCACCACTTACTCTTTACTCATTACTATCATTTATAACCAGTTAAATGTGAACATATATCAACGGAATATACCAACATCATATATCATCAATAAATCATCACCACAATGAACACAAAGAACACAAGATGTATGTACAATTTTATTTTTATTACAGACTACAATCCTTGGGTTATCAACAACAACTGAATAGAGTACAAATCTACAAGAGCACCAGCTATGTAATGTGAGACTCAACTTACACAACTCAACACAAACTAAGAGGAGGAATAAATCCTCAATAGATAGAAATCTTTAAATAGGTACATGACCTATCAGTAGTGAAACACACATGTGTATTCTCCCCACCAGTAGTGCAGCTCGCGTATGTACGCAACCAGTCTATACTACAACCTGCGTATTCCTTCTAAACAATTAGGGTTTTATTTACTTGTAAAAATCAGGTCCTATGTAGCCTTTAGTCACATCCACTTATATCTTTCACTGTCGAGTATGAACCATAACCAATCACAACACATCTATGCTCTCCAACTCATGCTCCTCAACCATACAATATGAATGCTACTTAATCATTCATAAGCAACCAGTATAATATGGAAATCATATCAGTGTTGAATCATAAGAGTGTTGCTCACTCTATCAATCAACCAACATAACTCTATCACAACAACCATACCAAGAATTCCTTAAGCATTCACCATAAAATTAGAAAGAGTATCCATCAAGAAAACTATGTAACCATACCAGAGTTTCCATGCCATATCTAAGCCCATAGAATGCAGATCTGGAACATGCTTCAGCCTTCAATATTCTGGCACCATCTCACACTCAAGTCTTCATGACTTTCGTCAACTGTACATGCTCTAACTTCCTACAGCCCGAGTGTGTACACGCTCTGGCTCACTTTAGCCCGCGTATGTACGCGCTCAATCCCACTGTAGCCCATGTGCTCCTTCAGAAACTAGGGTTTCTGAACTTGTGAAACTTTCACCGTCAAGATCTCAGACTTACATAAAATTTGATGCATCCATGAGATCCTCCAGTCAATCTCTTCCTCAGAATGGATCTTCAATATATGCTCAAGATATATCTTCTACAAGAGACCCTTTCCTCTTATTTATACTTTCCAAGTAGCTTCCTTAGAAGCATCTTCTAGGCCACTTTTTCCACATAGCCACTTTTTCCACATAGTCACCTATGTCCAACTTTGTCCAATTTTCCACTTGTCCATATATCTAATAGCCACTTGATCACTTAACCCACTTTCCTCATTTTAGGGTTAACCACTTTCCATAATTAGAAAGTTATCCATTTATTTTATTATTTAAATAATCCTCTTTGGCTTTATCACTTCACTTTATTATTTAAATAATTTCTTCTTTGTAGGCACTTTGACTTGTTTGACCTTTTGGGGCTTCTAGCCAACATATGAGGGTCCTCCAACTTCATAAGGCCATAACTCACAAACCATTAGGAGTTATATGACATTCCACATACCATTGGAAATGGCATGACAAGCACTATCCATCTAGGATAGTTTCATTGAAAAATTCACTGATCTTCATCTCATTATTCCACAATTAAGCATGGGTTATCTTACCATACTTCTAGGATAACTCAACTGCAAAGCGTCTTCCCGTGAGGGATTTCACCATAAGGGGACCACTTTGGAGTTCATCCATTTGTACTCCCTATAAACCATGATAAGAAAATAATGATTCATCTTTACATCGATCCAACTACGCAACATATATCAATGACAACTCATTGATCCATCTTCATCAATGCATGACGTCATACGACTATGACTCCACTTGACCTCAATCCATTGACATCAAGGACAATACATGATCTATCATTCACTACATCAATATACTATGACAAGACATTGTTCATTTGACATCAATCCTTTGACATCAATGCTTTTGCATCAATGACAACATGATCCAACAATGTCCCCCTTTGTCATTGATGGAAATACCAATCATTGATGGAAACATGTAGACAAGGAATTTCTCTACATCAATGTGTCTATATTTCCCCCTTTGACATCAATGGAAAATGGTAGTTCTCTCCTTGGGGTTGCTCTCCCTACCTAAACTCTCCTTGGGGATGCTCCCCTTGCCTGAATTCCTTTGATCTTATTCTGAATAATCTCTCCCTTTTAAAAAAAGGGATATCACTCTGATGTAATGTTGAATATATATCGCTCATGCTCCTCCTGTGACCATCGCTCCTCCTGGAACTATGCCTTTATGCCCTTTCTCCAAGTATAGGTCTCTTTTTCCAATTATTTATCTTTGCATCTGATAAATATCTCCTCCTGGAATCATGGGAAGAAGAGTGATTCCCCCTATGGGTATGTCTCCCCCTTTCTTCTCTGCAATATGAACAATATACTACCACTACAATATGATTTTGCTGTAAATGCTACTGCTCAACTGAAACATAGATCAACTTCTCTTTCTTATGATGATCCTTGGACATGTCCATGCATCAAACTCGTGCCATACCATACATCATGAAGCAAAAGATATGTCAACAATGAATAGAGAATCGTGAAAAAAATATCAACCAAGTAAATCTCGTGCCATTCAATGCGCCAACCATGCACAACATCCATGTACATCCCGTGCCATACAATGTGCCAACCATACTGCTAGTAGGTGCCTCTAACAATGTACCAAAAGTGTACCAATCATACATCAACTATAGATCAAGCTATGACTCATCAATGGTCTACAACATGACCAATTCATCAACTCATCAACTACATGTCCCAATATGTATCCCATCCATATTCCAAATGCATGCACCAAGATATCCAACAAATATGATTCCAATAATACATCATAAGATATATCAATGAAACTCAAATATGTATTATCCATGTATCCCAACAGATCTGCCTCAAACTCCATTTACTACATCAAATACTAAGCATAAAAAACACATGTACTAGAATTGTGCCTCAATAGATCTAGCTAGCATCATCATGATATATCTCATAACCAAAGTTCCATAACTTCACTATCACAACTAGCATTGTTCCTCAACAAAAAAATGTCTTAATCCACACTCTAAGGTTAGTACCATGCATACAATATGGTCTTTCAACACTAAACCATATATCACCACCATACATACAACAATTAAGTATGCCATCATGTAATCATGAAACCTGAATCAAACCATGCCAGATCTTGCAACAAACCATGTCAATTCTTGCAACACAAGTTATACCATCACATCAAGCTACAACTCATATGCATAGCCTTTTCCCAAGGAGTTTACCACAAAAACGTGGTATGTTGCACATACAGCTCGTGTATGTACGTGACCTATTTATAGGTCATCTTGCGTATGTACGTGACCTATTTATAGGTAATATCGTGTATGTGTGCAACTTTTACCATTGTAACCCACGTATTATTTTTAAGATGTGAAACTTGAGCTTCCCTTAAGGCTTCCATTCTGATCTGGTTGTTCAGTCTTCTTTACCCACTTCCGAAGGTGTCCCAGCTTCTCAGAACTTGAGCTCTGAGCTTCCATATTTTCAAAAATGTCTTCCTTCCTAACTTCATGCCTTCTTCTAGTCATGCTCTATGAAGTCCTCATCATGGACTTTCTTCCTGTGTTCCAGCAATCCTGAGATTTGTGACCAAATCCACTACAGCTGTAGCATCTCATGGTGTGACAATGAACAACAAAGTGTCCTACGTGATCACATCTCCAACACCTTAGGGTGTTATGATATCTTTCATGATCTCTCCTTGCATGAAATATTCATTTCAAATATTTGTGACCATATTCATTACATGAGTAGAAGTGACCATGAAAAACATTTTCATATCTTTGATTTGGTGTCCATCTTGAAGGCGTCTCTCTTCTTTGAGGTGTAAATATGGCTTCTTGATGTCTTCCTTTCTTTGTTCTTTTGAAACTTTCCTTGCCTTGTGTATATGGTTGAATTGCAAAATTAGTTCCATCCTTTGAGAGTGAGGGACTTGCCTCATGCTCCTTTTAGGTGTTTGCTTCAACATGTGTAGCTTCTTTGTTGTATCCAAGACATAATTTATCATCTGGTGATCTTTGACTATCCAAGATCTCATTCAAGATTGTTGAGCTATTCAAGTTTTTTTTTTACTTCTCTACTTTCTTTCTAAGATCAACAACTTCAACTTCCAACTTATGACATGACTCTTCCTTTTCATTTAATTGATTCTTTAGTAGTTCCTCTACCCTTTTGGCTTCTTCAATTTGGGTCTTGAGATGAATATTAACTTCAAGACTTTTTCTAATATCATCATATACCTTCTTATTTTATTCTATTTCATTCTTTAGTCTTTTGATCTCTTCTTCTTTTTATTCTAATTGAGTCTTTTTACTTTCTTCTTGTTCCTTGAGCATTTCCTTTAACTTCAAGATATGACTTTGGTTATTTTTAAGAAACTTTTTAGTGTTCTAAAAAAGATAGTTATATTCTATGTAACAATGGTCATAGTTGTATTCAAATAGACCCCATTCAACTTTCTTTTGAAGCTTAGATAACTCTTCTTCTACTTCTTCCATGAGATAATTATATTTTGAATCTATACAAACTATCTCTAGATTTTCTTCTTCACTTGTAGAGAAATATTCAACATCATCACATTTTGAAATATTGCAATCAGTGGTTTTTGGAGATTCTTTACCTTCATTGATCTTGATGGAATTGTCTTCAAGTTATTTCCTTTTTCCAACATCATCACATTTAGAATCATTGCAATCAAAAGATTTTGGAGATTCTTTACCTTCATTGTTCATGATGGAGTTGTCTTTAGTGTCTTCCTTCTTGCTTTGGTATGTCTCCTCTAGCTTTAGCCGTAGATCCTTGGCGGAAGTGCATTGTCCCATGCTCTCTTTGATAGAACTTGAGAGTCCAATAAGAATGGTATTGAGAGACAATGCATCATTCTTCTTTTCTTCCCTTTTAGCTGCAAACTTTGACTTGTTCTTCAAAGGAACCGATCCACCAATAGTTTCTTTCCAAACACCCACTCCTATTTCCTTTAAATGTACTTTCATTTCTATTCTCCATGTAGAATAATTTTCTTCATCAAAGATTGGAACTTCATCATCCATTTGTGTGTCCATGGATCTCCTCCAAGATTTTTAAGTCTAATAGTGAAGGATCTCTCTGATACCAATTGTTGGACACACCGAACACACTGAGAGGGAGGGTGAATTAGTGCAGGGCTCTTTTTCAAACTTCTCCCTTCACAAAACTCCTTAGTTAGCAATCAACACTTACTCTTCACTTATTACTGTCATTTATAACCAGTTAATTGTGAACATATATCAACAACATATACCAACATCATATATCATCAATAATTCATCACCACAATAAACACAAAGAACATAAGATGTATGTACAATTTTCTTTTTATTACGGAATAAAATCCTTGGGTTATCAACAAAAACTGAATAGAGTACAACTCCACAAGAGAACTAGCTCTGTAATGCAAGACTCAACTTACACAACTCAGCACGAACTGAGAGGAGGAATAAATACTCAATAGATACCAATCTGTCAACATGTACATGACGTGTTAGTAGTGCAATTCGAGTGTGTATGCACCCTACTAGTAGTACAACTCACGTATGTATGCCAATCTATACAACATCCTGCATATTCCTTATGAACAATTAGGGTTTTCTTTACTTGTAAAAATCAGATCCTCTATAGAATTCAATCACATCCACTTCTATCTTTCATTGTCCAATCTAAACCATAACCAATCACAACACATCTATGCTCTCCAACTCATGCTCCTAAACCATACAATATGAATGCTACTTAATCATGCATAAGAAACCAATATACTATGGAAATCATATTAGTACTGAAACATAAGAGTGTTTCTCACTCTATCAATCAACCAACATAACCATATCACAACAGCCATACCAAAAATTCCTTAAGAATTCACCATACAATTAGCAAGAATATCCATCAAGACAACTATGTAACCATACCAGAGTTTCCATGGTAGATCTCAGCCCATAGAATGTAGATCTGGAACTTGCGTCAGCCTTTAAGAATCTGGCACCAACTCACACTCAAGTCTTCATGAATTTCTTCAACTGTACTTGCTCTGACTTTCTTCAACCCATGTGTGTATGCACTATGGATCACTGTAGCCCACGTATGTATGCACACGAGCCCACTGCAGCCCGCGTGTTCCTTCAGAAACTAGGGTTTCTGAACTTCCGAAACTTTCTCCATCAAGATCTCAGACTTACAGAAACTTTGATGCATCCATGAGATCATCTAATCAATCTCTTCTTTAGAATGGATCTTCAATATATTCTTAAGAGATATCTTCTACAAGAGACCCTTGCCTCTTATTTATACTCTCCAAGTAACTTCCTTAGAAGCATCTTCTAGGCCACTTTGTCCACATAGCCACTTTGTCCACATAGTCATTGTTGTATCCTTTTTACCACTTGAATGAGCAAAAGAGGGACACTTGCAAGTCTAGTTGGGCCTGCTAGATAGGACAGAGGTTAGTGTATGAATCAAATGACTCAATCACATGAAATAAACAAACAACTAAGCTAACAACAACTAAATAAATAACTAAAGAAAGAAAACTAAAATGCATGAGGAAACTTGAACCAAAAATCAATCAAAAGACCAATAATCATGCGACCAATGGATAAATTGTATTAGTGGGCAAACACCAAAGAAAAAGGGGGACTTATGGATTCCCTCTTCCTCCAAGGGAGGGATCTTGAGTCCCCTATGTGAGAGATCTTCTTACAAATGGAAAAATAGAAAGGAAATGGTGAATAAATCCAAGATTATTCCCTTAAGAGGTGAGGTGAATAGCTTAATGAGATGATGCTAGTATGCTCCAAGAAGGAAAGAGGTTCCTTGTAGGAGAATAGAGGCAGCATAACAATACAATGATATTCATGAATTCATAGTGCACCCATGTCCTCTTTTTATAAAACATCTTTGAGGCATTATCCAACCAGTCTTTAGTGTGAACAAGGGACCCTTTAGGGCACCCTTGGGTCCTTGACCAGCCCCCCATGCGGATTCATCTAAGATTTGAGGGACAAATCGAATTGGGAGATGAACCAGAAGTGGGTGAGGGGCCGAAAAGAACCATAAATGCTCTATTCACAGGAGTGCATGACTTTTATCGTACATAGTCGCGCATCGGGCTCATGTGCACTCTTTTGGCTTTTTTGGCCCACACACGTGTGCGCACTTCCTGTAGTGTTTCTGCACATGTCAATTTTATAACGAGTTGTATAGTTTATTCCTTTTGGAAATGATATTTTGGGGTTGCAGGTGAACTAATAGGTGTTTGGAGATGCTAGATTCATGTAACCATTTGCAGATGAAATTTCACTGATAACAGATGCCCCTTGATGTGTGAGGTTAGGAGCATACGTATAGCCAAAATACATCAATGTTTCTTCTACTGAGAGTACCATTGTAAGAAAGAGTGTTGAGAGGAATTGCAAGAGTGACCTGTCAGAGGGAGAGGGGAAACTGTGGGATGAAACCTTTCTCTAGGTACGAAAATAAAGTCTGTATACAAATGATGCAGGTATGCCCCATGCTCATGTCATGTAACTCAAATATGTAAGACAATAAATGAAGTTGTATGCTGATGTAGATAATTGCAGTGCCATCCAGGGTGGTTTTATAATGACAGATGACAATTCTGATGGTGAACATACTCTGAAAAGAGGCGATGACGCATGTAAGAAGTGTCGATGACTCATAGGCATTGATGGCCCAACAAATTCAGAGGTCTTCGGCTAGTATAAAACAACTACAATAGTCACAAAGTAAGACCCACCGTAACATGAGATGGTGTTGACGTTGAATGTTAAGGGGGTCAACGACAACAGAGAGTAATGATGGTTTTCTCTGTGCCATCTAAGGCTCCTCTTTGTAAAGGTAATGAGAGTCAAGATATTGTCGCCCTTCTAGAAAGTATGTTGATGTCGATAGAAAGGGAGACACAACTCCAAGAAGCAAAAAGGGCTTCATGAAATCCACTGGATGAGATCAAGAACTGATGAGGAACATGGATGAAGTCAAGATGCGGTGAGACTCAATACTACCCTTGGTTGGGGATATATGTGAAGTATGAGTGGCAACAATCGTGAAACTGGATCTAGCGTCAGGGGGACGACTAGTCGTAGGTTAAATTGTGCCAAAAGTGTGACAAAGTGGAAAAACTTGGAGATCAGAGGTACATGGACTGTGGGATACTCGGGGTTTATGAATGATGTCAATGAGAGTAGAAGGTAATGATTTCCCCAACCAAGGGAGCATGGGTTACTTTTCCAAGAAAAGAAGGTCGCTAAAGGTGTCAACAAAAAGCTATGTAAATGTTGGAAACAAAGTCTTTGTACAATTACCAAATGAGTAAAGAATAATTTGGGATAAGTGTGTAGATACAGAAACGGGTGCCCCAATGTGAGATGGCTTGGCCGATGAGGGTGTAAGTTGTGTAGAGAACTAGTGGAGGGTGGGGGCCCCATGGGTGGGTGTTTGTATGAGCTAAAAGAATGGACAACAATATGCAGATGGGCAAACTGATTGTGGATGAAATGGAGGGTTAATGATACTACGGAGGTGCAGTCAAATGAGAACCATGAGGAGGTATCATGGGAGTCCATTGGGAAAGCTAGCATAATGAGGAGAAGGAGTATGTGGTTGATTCTTAAACATGCGTAAGACTATCAAGACTCCCATCCCTAGGGGGTGAAAGAAGCTTAAGTTTCAAAGTGCCAAAGGGGACTATGAATGGGACAACTCATGTAGGGGAGAGTGCTACCAGGTGATAGTACTTGAAATGTAGTGGAGGTGATAGTATTGCAGAGCCAGATTTGAGGATCCTACAAGCAAATGTCGTAGGGTGTGATTGGGAGATGAAATTGATATTCAGAGGGAATGATTACATGCCAGTGTCGATCATATACCTAAAGGGGCTATGTTGGTTTGTGATGACCAAGTACCTATACAAATGAAAACCAAATACCCGACATGAATAATATCTGAAGATAAAGAAAATATAACAACTATTTGATAATTTTGAACATGAGCATGCGTACCTGGGAGTGATTTGAGAGAAATGCTCCCCTGGGGCCGAGGATGGATGGTGACCCAGGGAATGTGACTATGTAGGTGGCGAGATCCTAATCTCGTGGTTGAAGACGAATCATAAAATGGATGCTCTGAGCTCCTATAATTGAGCATGGAAGTTTGTCAAAAGGGACTATATATAGTTGTGGGGCCCACAATGCCACCTCATTTGTACCTGCTACCATAGTGAGTTGACGAGAGGTTTTTAGAGGAGATTTGGAGATTATGGGAGTTCGAGCCAGCCGATCTAGGATTTGTGATAGCCATGTTAGTGGTGGTATTACAGGGCATACCCGAGGGTATGTGGTCCCACATCCAGGATTAGAGAGTCCTAGAAAAGTGTGTAGGTGTGCCTGCCAAGTTGCGATTCTTGATCCACAAAGCATCTGTAGTGGGGGAAACGATGACTAGATGACTGCCCCTTGTACCAGGAGGACCCCCAGCTAGTGGGGAACCTCCTCCAGATAGAGGACCCAGTGGTGGCACTTTAGAGGCACCATGAGTGCTCTATTGTACTATTTTTGTATTTATATAGGATTGCGAGCCCATTTTGTATAGGGTAGTGTGACACCTATTTTGTACCTATAGGGATGAGGGGGATCACCTGCCTATGGGCGATGTATATTTTGGACCATTTTTGTAAACATTGATGATACATTGATCGTTGTATATATATGGATATACATGCTTATGATCTCTGTGATGTTCACATGTGATGATGCTTTTTGATGCTTTTTATGATGTCTAATCTATATGTTGTGACAAACTTTTGATGATTTATGTATGTGTGAAGATGTCTTGATGTGATATATGCCAATCTAACACTAGGTTAGCCATATTATTTGTTATTTATTGAATTTTCATGGAATACGTGTAAATTTAATTAAATAAAAATGTCGAGATAAGATTCTAACTTGCAGGTATTTGTAGAAGAGGAAAGGATCGCAGACATGGTACACATTGTTGAGTTGCAGGACGACAAGCTGGGAATCCAATAAGACACTAAGGTGACGAATGTGGCGGTGATTGGCCTCGGCAAGGAGGCCAATGAAATTTGTGTATTCTACTTGGTTGTTGGTTGTTGAGCCCAAGCATATGTTGTTGGAGTGGAGTAGTTCATGTGAGGGGGTATAGAGGGCCCAAGCGACCGAAGTGAGATTCTATGTCCAATGGCTAGCTCCGTTGGTGTAATCGATGTGGCAGGCCGATGGAGGAGACATATGTCAATAAACAAAATGGTAGATCAGACATAAGGCATGGAGGAAAAAAAAGAAGACTAAAAACTCTACAAATGTGTACAAAAAAGAAAAATCCTAGTGTAGAATGACTACGCTCAGGCGTAAAATTTATTTAAGTACCACCCGTTGATGGGTTGTTTGAGAGGATAGATTTCTGGAGAGGCCTGGATGTATGTTCCTTTAGTGAGGCAGTGTTGGATGATGTAGGGTCCATGCCATAATGACTCAAATTTTCCATGACCAAGGGTATCATGAGCAATATTGTAGGCTAGGATGAGGTCTCCTTCGTTAAATCAGCGAAGGTTGACATGGCGGTCAGAGGTGGCCTTCGACCATTTTTTAGTTGCCTCATTTTTCTTTAATGAAAACCGACGGTCTTCATCCAGTGACTCTAATTTCAGCAAGCATTGTTCTATTGGAGCAGTGTCAGGTAATAGCTCAATGGCGGTGCGTAAGGTGGGAATTTCTCACTTGATGTGGAGTGTGGATTCAATCCCATGGATGAGATGAAATGGTGTAAAATTGGTGACGGTTTTGATTGTCGTGCGATAATCCCATAATGCTAAAAACAACATATGATGTCAGTTGGTCATATGTTTGTTAATAGTGCACTGCAACATGGTTTTAAGGACTTTGTTAACAACCTCGACCTGTCCATTGGACTGAGGGTATTATGGGGAGGAAAACTCGTGGGAGAAGCCTAAACTTGAGGAGAGTTTGACGAATATCTCATTCTCAAAGTGTTTACCATGATCGGAGACTAACTGTAGTGGGACTCCAAAGTGGGTAATGACGTGCTTGAAGAAAAAATGTGTTGTTGTGTCAGTGGTGTTGTTGAAGGTAGGCATGGCTTCGGCCCATTTGGTAAAGTAATCGATGACCACAACGATGTACTTATGTACATTTCTATATGGAGGGTTGCAAGTCAAGAAGTCGATGCCCCATTTGCAGAAGGGGCCAGCAATGATGACTGGGTGTAGAAGAGCATGTGGTGTTCATGCTTTGTTGGAATAAAGCTAGCATTTGTCACATCGCTTGACAACATGGATGCAATCATGAAACAATGTGGGCCAGAAGTATCTGGCTTGAATTATTTTCTAGGCGGTGGACATCCCTGAGAGGTGGCCACCGCAGGCACTGCTATGGCAATCATTCAAGACTCTGTCTGCTTTGTCGATGGTCAAACATCGATGGAGTATGGTGTCAACCCCACGTCGATATAAAATGTCACCAATGAGGAGGTAGCAAGGGGCCTAATGGAGAATGCGTGTAGGATCATCTTGAGAGAGGTGAGACCCAAAATTCTGTGTCCAAAGGTATACAAGATGGTCTCCATACCAGGGGTCATCCAAGGGGATGTAGAAGAGGTGTTCATCATGAAAATCCATATTGATGGGTGAACTTGTAGTATTTGAGGGAAATTTCATGATGAGTTTGGCGAGAACGAGTGCTTCCTTTATTTTGGGAGTTGAAAACTCTTGTTCGTATTCCTGAAGGATGACGAGCCATTGGGAAAATTTTCCATTAATTTTTCGTTGACTAAGAAATTACTGCATGGGGTTGGAATCTTCCATGACTTTGGTAGTGTAAAGCAAGATATAATGACACATTTTTTGAACTATGAGGAAAATTGTGAGGGCAAGTTTCTCCTCATGATTGTATTTTAGGGGTGGTCCTGAAAGGTTTTTACTAATGTAGTAAATAACATGTTCGCGACCATCATCCCCTAGTTGGACAAGAACTCATTCTACTGAGACAACTGAGGCTGATAAGTAGAGGATGTAGTCATGATCATAGTCAAGTGGACTAATCAAAGGGGCATTAGAGAGTGCCTCTTTTAAATCATGAAAAGAGGTTTGGGCATGTTCATCCCATCGAAATGGGATATCATGATGCAATAAACAAAGGAAACTATGCACATGAGTGGCATAATCTGGGACAAAGCATCACAAAAAGTTGGCTTTGCCTTGTAGGATCTGTAATTGGCATAAATTCCAAGGTGGTGGAATTTCTAGGATAGCTTAGACTTTGAGGGGGTTTACAGTGATGTTGTGTTGGGAAACGATGAACCCAAGGAGGCATCCGACGGTGATGGAAAATACACACTTGAGGGGATTCAAGCGGATATTGTACTGACGACACCATTGGAAGACAACTCATAAGTCATCTAGATGTTGATTTGGTTTCTTGGATCGATCAGTGAGGTCGTCCAATTAAGCGAGTATGATGCAAGCGAGATCATGGAAAACATAAGTCATGGCCCATTGGAATGTCGCATCTACATTCTTGAGTCCAAAAGGCATGAAACGATAAGAAAAAGTACCCCATGGGGTAGTGAATGTGGTATTATACTGATCTACTAGATGGATTTGGATTTGACTGTAGCCAAAGAAACCATCCATGAAGGACAAAGCCTCGTGGCCTACATAGTCATCGATAATTTGGTCGATGAAAGGGGTAGGGAAGTTTTCTTTGGGACAAGCATGGTTGAGATTGTGAAAGTCAGTGCAGATGTGAATAGTGCCCTGTTTTTTGTTAATGGAGTCAGGGTTGGAAACCCATGACATGTATGCGATGGGGCATATGAACCCTACAGCATGTAGTTTGTCAATTTCGTCTTTGATAGCCACTGCTTTGGATGGGTGCAGTGGGCATTGCTTTTGACGTATAGGGGTGATATATTTCCATGTGTCGATGTGGTGTTTGAGGATAGAAGGATCGATTCTAGGCATCTCTGTATATGACTAGGCAAAAATATCTTGGTATTCCTAAAAGATAGCTTTGTAAGCTATGAGTTCTTCAGGGGAGCATGCAACGCCAATGGTGATTTCCTCTATAATTCCTGGTTTGATGGAAATGTCAATTTTGATAGTGGGGGAAATGTTGGCCATGTTGTCATATTCAAAAGCATCGGGGGCAGGGATAGGGTTGTTGAACCAGTCTATATGCCCTAACAAGATGAAATACTTTGTTTCGATTGCACATATGGAGCCTTGGCTAAGATGGTCAAAGGATTCCTGTGAGATAAAAAGTGCTCTGTGATGGATCACATTCCATGGGAAATCGGGGGTAGTTAGTTCCTCAAGGATATCTTCGTCACAGTGGAAAGTGCAAGAATATAGGCGATCTGGGGAAGGAACATTGGTGAATGTCACCGCATGATTATCTTCAGGTGGTGAAGATGTAGAGGGGGTATCAAAACTATGGTGAGATGGTGTGATTGACATAAACCAAATGTCTAAACACTGTGGGTTGTAAACTGTGGGTGGGGGTAAACTTTTCTGAGGGAAATGGACTAGAGAATTGGGAGGATTTGGGGGAAAATCCTCATACAGTCTATCCATGAACCATGGAGGGGTAGGAAGTGACTTAGGTTCAATGGATTTCATGTGGACAGTATCTGGAGATGGAATAGGGGGAATCACTTGAATCATGGGAAGTGAGGTGGTTGGAGGAATTTGAATAAGGGCCATTTGATGATGCTTGTATTCAATGATCGTAGGACACTGATATGTGAAATGATCAAGTGATTCACAAAGAGAGAAAGAGCACCCCATCCATTCATTGACTGAGGTCATGACATAATGGATGTTAGTGACTTGGGTATTCGATGACATGGGTGGAGAGGGGTCTTGCTGAAAGATATGGTATATTGTCGTTAGTGTCTATCGAAACTAAGGTAGCACAGGGCAATGATGAGTGTAGTGGCCATACTCTGAATAGATGTCACATGTGAATTTGGTTTGCAACCCTTTGTTTCCTATAGTAGGGGATGCGATGGTTGTACTAGGTGTGATTGGTGAAGTGATGAGTGAGGTGGTTGCTCAAGGGAGTTGGATCAAATTGCGTAACTCTGGGAGAGAGGGACATCTATTTGTAGGGTGTCCCCTCTTGCATAGTGTGCAAGGAGGTTGAAATCAGGGAGGAAGTGGAGCGGTGGGATCCTTATTCTTCCATTTTCCCCTAGCTATGGCATGGATGCTGGAAAGTGGGGGTGAAGGTGGTGCGGTTGGAGTTAGTACTGGAATTTGCATCGAGATTCCCTCTATTTGGGGAGGGAGGGATTGTTGAGGAACCATCACGGGTGGGTGGAGATACCATACTATAATGTCAAGCACCATGTTGGGAAGGGTGAGCATTGCAGCTACCTGAAAATATTGTATTCTTGGTGGGGGGTAGAAAGAGGGGATTTGAGTGATGGCTTGGGGGATTGTCTCCCAAACCGAGATTTTCCCTTGGGGAAGGGTGAAATTGGGGGTAAGTGATGTCATAGGGTTCTCAAGTAATTCTTAAGGTAGAATTTCTATAGTTGGTGGTACATCGAGGAGTGGAGAAGCCTCTGTGGGAAGAATGGTATCTCCAGTTTCAGTTCCATTGGAAGATACGAAACACACTTGTGCCAAGGGGTGTATGAGTGGTGGTGCTTTATGATATGTCCCTAGAAAGGATGGGTCCTTGAAAATTATGGGACCCATCTCTATGAGTGGGTAGGCGTCAGAATTAGTGTGGACAAGAGGTAGGATGTTATCGATGTTGTAGGAATGGTTAGGCTCGTAATGTGAAACTTGGTCGATGGTGATGATCTTCCCATTGTGGGGGAACATCATCATTCGAAACACAGAAGAGGCCACAACCTTCATAACATACATGTAGCTACATCCAAACAAGATGTTGTAATCTAGTGAAGCATCAATAACCTCCATGACAATAAGAATGGTTTTCCCCCCGAGTTCAACGGAGACATTTTGAAAGAGCCCCTCAGGAGAGGATGTTCATCCATCATAAGCTCTCAAAGTGATGGCAGATGGTATTAGCTCAAGGGAGCCAAGTTTCTGCCATACCGTTTTGGACATGATGCATGTGGATGCACCTTCATCAATGATACATCGATGAACTGTGATCCAAATTTTGACTGGTATCTGGAAAGCTACCAAAGCAGGGAGACAGGGTTCCCCACAATCTAGATCAAATGTGATGAGTCTAGTATCAGTAGGGTTGAATGCCCCTAAGGAAGAAAGAAATGATTTCCTCCAAGACCTACATGGTTGCAGGATATTGTGCCAAGTCATCGACCAGACTGTAATTGTGTGTTGCCCTATCCTGAGGGTTGTTGACATTCCATCATAATGGGATGCAAGGAATACAAATGGGTGGTTTAGTAATAGGGTGTGGAATCATCAAAGGTTGTCTGGTTGTAAATGGAGCTACTTCCGAAGTGGTGGGAGTATATTCATGGGGTGTGCTATATTGACGACTCCACATTTGTAGAATAATTTATTCTTTGCTAGTGAGGAGGATAGTGTGATCTGCCAGATTCCCAAGGTTTTGATATTGTCCCATCTGTGGTGGTGCATGATGCATCTCCTACTGGGTATTCATCACACCTTGATGTGGAATAGGGTTTTGTGACATGTCTAGAGGTGGTTGTTGAAAATACTCTTATGGGGCCTACTGAGGGGCAAGCGACGCTAGAGCACATGGCACATTCATTGAATCTTTCATTTGTTTGAATTCAAAAATTTGGGGGCAATGGTGAGTATAATGACCATTCTCACCACAAATAGCACAAGGGAATTTCGTCCAGAGGTTGTTGGTGTTCCTCCCTTGGCATTTGTTTTTATTTCCCCCATAGGGGTTTTGGTTACCCTGGTTTTGGTTGCCCCTAGTAGGTTGGTTTGGTTGGGGGTTATTTCCCCCTGGTCCTGGGTTATTATTGTTTATGTTTTTTCCTTTCTTTTTGAAATTATTTGGATGATGGTCCAAATTTTTCGTATTCAGTTGTTCAAAATTTTGAAATTGCTGAATGGGAGAGGGTTGAACAAAGTTAACCCCAGCGTGTGGTTTTCCTTGTGGAGGAGTAATGGGCTGTGGAGGACCAGGAAATGGAAAGTATGGATTATTTTTTGGTAATGACCCATAGGGTGTGTAGGAAGGTGTAGCGCTTTCACTAGTGCTCAGGGTGTAAGCTGAGGTAGAGGGGGTACCAAAACTTGGTTGAACAACCAGGTGCATCATGGGTGTCGATGAAGGTCCACTCATGGGTGGAGGGAGGACAACAGGTTATGGATGTTGATAAGGGAGGGGAGGGTAATAAGGGGGTCCTCCATACATAGGTGGATATTGGGGTGTACCGTACATAGGTGGTGGTTGGATTTATGGGTTGTGGTGTGTTGTGGTACCAATCAATCCATCCGCTGAGTGAGACATCCCAGGTTTTTCCTGGCCGAATGGTATGGGTCTCGGGGCATCAGGTAGTACTATGTATAAGGATCTTGACTGAGCATAAACGAGGTCATACTGTTGGGCCTTGCTAATGGCTGCCTCTTCATTTTGGGGGAAGGTGGAGGCCACATATTTGGCAAGGAGAGGGACGAGGGATCTGAGAAACCAATCGAGGCATTGTTCTTTGGTGGTTTCTGCTTTGCATAAACTACGTCGTCGAAGCCATTCATGAATGTGGTCAACAATATGTGTGGTTGAGGTTTGTTTAAACTCAAAGAGAAGTTATAGACCATTGTCATGGTGAACTGGTAGTTGAAATAAGGTCAAAAATGTTTTGGCCAATGATTCAAAAGTCACATGGGACCCTGATTTTTCATCCACATACCACTTAGCTGACGGACCTGTGAGTGTGCGCTGAAATAACCTTAATAGGATGAAGTCATCCATGATGTTGTTTAAAGAGAACCATAAGTGGAAGGTCATGATATGGTTGGTGAGATCTTCTCCCACCTTTCCTTCAAACTTGGTAATTTCTGAAGGTCGTTTTGTAGGCATTGCAAGCCATGTGGGGTCGTGCAATATAGGATCATTCGTGAGCTTACTCAAATCCCATATGTTGAGGGATACCAAATATTGCATGTGGAGTGGCATTGGAGGATTAGTTCCATCCAAGGTGTGAGCAGGTACTGGACCTGACCCTTGAGGGGGGTTTGGTGGGGGTGTACTTCTTCCTTGGGAAGAAGTGTACCCTCTGCCTCCTTGTAAGGGTGAGATATTGGATGGATGACCTTGGGAAGTGGACCTAAGTAAAGTGGAACCAAGAAATATGATCCCAAAATGGTATCATTCATAGGGGTGTGATATGGTTGGGTTGGTGAGTTGGCGAAACTAGGAAATCCTCCTACGATAGGAGGGAGATTTTGCAAGCATTTGGAATGATAGGGATTCTGTGGGTCCCCTATGATGTCTGAATAGAAAAGTGGAATGTGTGCAAAATAGTGATGAGAGAAGAAAATGAAAAAGAGACTTATATAATATGGACCTTCACAATATATCTCACAATCACATGTAATCAAAAGAGCATCATACATAAGTCAATTGAAAAGAAACATACTTGTGGGTACGTGGATTTTGTCTGCGTGGGAGAAAAAAGAAAACAAATGCTCATGTCCTAAAAAGATGTAATGTCCTTCCTCTCAAATAGCACTGGACCTTCTAATAGCACTCAACAATGGGGTATGAAGCCACCGGAAGAGGAACTAATGAAGGATGAAATAATTAGTTATAATGAGGGGTAGAGGGTGCATATCCCGAAAGATCTGGCGATATTTCTCAATAGCCACACAAAATTAGAACAAGGTGCAATTGCAACCCACAATTTCCACCTGGGTAGATGTCCTAAAAGTTGGTCACTAGGTACCTCGGTCAAAGTGCGACATTTATAATTTCGGCCTTAGAAATGGGTCACGGGCTGGATCCCTTCCAAGAGGTGGGTGCCTCAATAGGGGACGCATAGAAAAACTAGACCTCGGCCTTCAACCCTTCACAAGTATCTCCCTACCTTATGGTGTTAGGAACACTTGACTTGGAGGATTTAAAGTTCCCTATTTGTCAACTTCTAATGTTTGAAGATGTGAGAACCAGATAACGGGGAGATATTTGGATGCTTATCTCTGAGATCCTACCTAGACTAAAAATAAATTCTTTTGGCACCTCTTGTGGAGGAAAACTTAGTGAGTTTTTACAAAAAATTTAGATGTGGTTGTTTGAGAGATTGCGGGTGTGAACCAATCTCGTTTGACTTAAGTGGGAGTGGATAATTCCTTCAATAAATAGTGGGACGTTTCAGGATCCCTTTGTAGGAAACGTATTTCAACCTGCACAATTCGAGATGAAATTATGTGAGTGAGTAGTGGCTTTGTGTGTGAGCAAGTGATAAAATGTGCCAAAATTTCTGATAATTTAGGTGTCACCTTGCAACATGTGGACTTCCTGTGGTCCTTAGAATTCTTGATTACCTATGTTATTAGATTCCATTGGTACAACCTTGCGAAATTTTAAAGTCCCTAGAGAACCAACATGTGGACATATGGGTCTTTACCAATCCTTTAAACTCCCTAATGTGATTTAATCTAAGAAAGTTTCAAAAAAAATATCCTAGATTGTAAGCATGTGGGAATGTATAGGCCCATTACAATAATCTTTAAACTCCCCTAGTGATGTAAACTAAGAAATTAGCTTCCAAAACTATCCTAATCTTTGCAACATGTGGGCATGTATGGGCCCTTACAAATTTAAGATGTTTTGAAAAGAAACTAAGAGGAGCCCTAGGGGGGATTTGTCCTCTCCTAAATCTTTTGTTTTAAGGGAGATGAAATCTTCCCTCAATATTTCTTTTGATTCTCAATATCACTCTATGGTGCGAGAGAAGAGCATACTCAATGATTGAAGTTTGATTTCTGGTCCCAATGCAAGTGTTTATATATGTGATAGTAAATGATTTCAACTTAAATTTTACAATCAAAACAAGCCATCTATGTGGAAAATGAAAGCAAAAGAGGAGAAATATGGTTCTTTTTAACCCCCTAAGTTCCTATGTTTTTACTCACCCTTCATGTGGAGAGGGAATCTAAGTGTGCTGCATTTTCAAATTGCATAAAAATAAAGATTTTGAAGGCTAGGAGCCTTCAAAAATCACAAAAACTCTTACAATTTCAAGACTCTGGACAAATACGCGGGTTATAGTTCATACAGAGGTGCAGTGGGCACACAAATCACAGATAACAAAGAACCTTTGGGCTCACTATTCAAAAAATGCGCAGAGAAGTGTTGTGGGTGCACAATGCTTTAAATGCACGTATGTGGGCTGAAAGACCCACGAACATTCTGATACACATCTAGGAGGAACATTTTAAGTGGAATTCTCCTCTTCTAGCTCCAAATTAAGTTCTTTGCAGGTTAGGCTAGGCCGATTATGATCCCTGCAAAGAAAATGAGTTAAAAAGAAGTGTTCAAACAACCCAAATAGGGAGGAAATTGATACCTTATCCCCACTACGGTAGTCAATCTAATGTATCATTTTCACCACTTGAATGAGCAAAAGAGGGACACTTGCAAGTCTAGTTGGGCCTACTAGATAGGACAGAGGTTAGTGTATGAATCAAATGACTCAATCACATGAAATAAACAAACAACTAAGATAACCACAACTAAAGAAATTACTAAATAAAAAAAACTAAAATGCATGAGGAAACTTGAATCAAAAATCAATCAAAAGACCAATAATCATGCCACCAATGGATAGATTGTATTAATGGTCAAACACCAAAGAAAAATGGGGACTTATGGATCCCCTCTTCCTCCAAGGGATAGCTCTTGAGTCCCCTATGTGAGATATCTTCTTACAAATGGAAAGTTAGAAAGGAAATGGTGAAGAAATCCAAGCTTATTCCCTCAAGAGGTGAGGTGAATAACTTAATGAGATGATGCTAGTATGCTCCAAGAAGGAAAGAGGTTCCTTGTAGGAGAATAGAGGTAGCATAACAATACAATGAGATTCTTGAATTCATAGTGCACCCATGGCCTCTTTTTATAGCAAATCTTTAAGGAATTATCCAATCGGTCTTTAGTGTGAACAAGGGGCCCTTTAGGGCACCGTTATGTCCTTGACCAGCCCCCCATGCAGATTCATATTGGATGTCAAGGTCAAATAAAATTGGGAGTTGAACCAAAAGTGGGTGAGGGGATGAAAAGAACCACAAATGCATTGATCATAGGAGTGTGTGGCTTTTATCATACACATTCGTGCAACGGGTGCATGTATGATCTTTTGTCTTCTTTGGCCTGCGTAAGTGTGTGCGCTTCCTGTATTGTTTCTGCACATGTCAATTTTATAACCAGTTGTATAGCTTGTGCCTTTTGGAAATGATTTTTTGGGGATGCAGGTGAACTAATAGGTGCTTGGAGATGCTAGATTCCTATAACCATTTGTGGATGAAATTTCAGTGATAACAGTCACCTATGTCCAACTTTGTCCTATTTTCCACTTGTCCATATAGCCAATAGGCACTTGATCACTTAACCCACTTTCCTCATTTTAGGGTTAACCACTTTCCATAATTAGAAATTTATTCATTTACTTTATTATTTAAATAATCCTCTTTGTCTTTATTACTTCACTTTATTATTTAAATAATTTATTCTTTGTAAGCACTTTGACTTTTTTTACCTTTTGGAGCTTCTAGCCAACATATGAGGGTCCTCCAACTTTGTAAGGCCATAACTCTCAAACTGTGAGGAGTTATGTGACGTTCCACATACCATTGGAAATGGCATGAAAATAACTATCCATCTAGGATAGTTTCGCTGACAAATTAAATGATCTTAATCTCATTATTCCACAATTAAGCATGGGTTCTCTTACCATACTTATAGGATAACTCAACCGCAAAGCATCTTCCTGTGATGGCTTTCACCATAAGGGGACCACTTTGGAGTTCATCCATTTGTACTCCCTGTCAACCATGATAAGAAAATAATGAGTCATCTTTACATAAATCCAGCTATGCAACACCTATCAATGGAAACTCATTGATCCATATTCATCTATGCATGAAATCATATGACTATGACTCCACTTGACATCAATCAATTGACATCAAGGACAATACATGATCCATCAATCACTACATCAATATACTATGACAAGACATTGTTCATTTGAGATCAATCCCTTGGCATCAATGACAACATGATCCAACAGTCCCCTTATGGCGCAATCCCTCACATAAAGATTCTCTTGGTTAGAGTTCTCAAAGTGGTCCCCTTATAGTGAAATCCCTCATGGGAAGATGCTGTGCAAAGTCCAAATGGTTAAGTGGTTGAGAATCTTATATGTGTGGTCATGAAGACCAAATATGTGTGGAATAAAATAGGTTAGAGAATAGGTCAATAGGTTATTAGAAGTGGATGGATGGATAGTGCTCTTCATGTCATTTCCCGTGATAGTTGTTACGTCAAATAGTTCCTCACAGTTAGGTAGATATGGCCTTGAGAAGTTGGAGAACCATTTAGAGTAATATAGAATCCCCTCGTTGGCACAGGGGTAGACCCAGTGTTCAACGCTTCAACAATGCACAAACAAAATCCTAACTACCAGCCCTTTCGGCAACACCTGCGAAGTAGATGAAGTCTCACCCGAGGTAGAGGCAAGGGTGCTTGCAGGACTCAATTGTCTACAACCTAGATGGGACACATATATGTGATTATAGTAGTCTAACAAAGCACTTAGCAGTTAACATTCATTAGTATTTAACCTTTATTCACATCACAGACAAACCCTAATCACAGAGCAATGAAGTACTAAACAAGATCTAACATATTCAAGCACTTAGCATATAAAGATAGATCAGATCTAGCATTCATCCACATTACTAAGAACTAAGATAGTTCACCAGATGCATCTAACATACATAAAGACAACAACACTAAGAATAAATCACATCAATAGCACAAAGTAACCATAACACAGGGTATGCGTGTGTTGTTGGGAAAAATACCCTACGAACTAGCAAACTAGGGTAAGACTTGCATGCAAATTTTGACCGTAAAGAAATTACTTTTTAACCTACCACCCAAAACTTAAACCCCTCTTTCACAATACATGAAGGGAAAGAACTACTAACCTTTTTAATGATGTTTGGTGTAGATCCTCTGTTGCGCTTTGACCGCTTGCTTGCGCTGATCCTTCCAAAGATAACCTGCAATCAAGACAAACCATTATGCATGCATGCTACTTTTCTAATTGAGGGTTAGAAATTAAGCATAAATTAAACAAACCATAGATAACTCATGCATTGGGACGAGAAAAGTATTGTTTTATTATTTGAAAAATGAATCAAATTACAATCAAAGATGAGACCGACCACCGCTCCTTGATCCTGATCCTGGGCTCCTCCTCTTCTTTTGTCCTCCAACTGCTTTGCGTTAATTCTCCTTTGGTGATCCGAAATCGGATCCAGAAGCCTGACAGGGCTTGAAAAATGATAAAAAATGAAAGTTCTTGGAATGCGATGAAACCTATGCCATTGCGTCTGTCTCGTCTTCCTGATTCCGGTGGTATATTTACTTTGTCAAACGGGCTCTGTATGGAGAAGATATCACATTTTGTCCGATATCGCATTCTGTCAAACAGGCAAAAAAAAATTTGATGCTGACTGTGCAGTCCGTACAGTTCGTATGAATGCAGATGTGGCATGTCCGTATGCTAATGTAGTAGGTCCATACACTGACATGGAAATTTCAGATGGTGACATGTGGAAGCTCCAGGAGGTGACACGTGTCAGGTGGTTTTGGACGTACGGACAGTCAGTTGGGCCAATCCAAATGTGTCACGTGTCACCATTGTAAGGGTGACATGTGGCACGGGTGACGTCATCAACTGACATGGCAAGGTGACTGCATAGTATGGCGGTTAACAAGTGGCAAGTAACATGGGCAAATCAACGACTGATGCATGTCAGTTTGTGGTTGGTGGTTAAGGTGCCACGTGGCCTAGTCGTGGGCTGCCACGTGGCACCCTGTGATTGGTTCATTGGTTACATGTAAAATTGTTTATGGCTTGGACGGGATTCGAACCCATGACTGATGGACCGGGAAGTGGACTGGCGGGGTTGGGCTAACCGCTCGCCCGCCAGGTGGACCTTGTTATTGATATGGCACGAATTGTATTTAAAATGAATGCAATGTTTGATTGGCGGTAAAAAGGGTCCGGGCTTAGCCCCAACCCTCGGCGTAAACCATACCATATAACCTTAGACCATGGAACCGGGAGCGGCGCATTTGCGGGAACAGTTGTGGATAGAGCTTGGCCCTTAGTCCCCGGGTGGTCCCATATGACCTGGGACTAATACCAACCGGGTGCATTTACAACACTTAGGCCAACCACCAACTGGGCGTGGTTACAACCGTTAGCCAATGGTCCTATGTTTGCACCACGATCGGGAGTCCGTGCCAACAGGGGGGCCAGTGCTTAGCCTACGGGCTAGCGCTTGGTCGTATGGAGTCCATATGACCATTCCAAAAGGTGTGTGCGCCCAGGGCTTGGGGGATTATGCCCAATAAACTTTATAAAATGGGTTTTATAACTAATTTTTGGGTTTTAATCCTATTTTTAATGTATTTTCTCCATTTTTGGGAGTTATTGGGCAGTTTTGGAGCCTAAATTCTTGGAGGAAGTTGGAGATGAGAAACCAACTTCCAAGCTATATAACCCAGGCCTGTTTGAGGCCATAGGAGGGCATTCAGAGTAGAATTATTCTGAGGAGAAGCCAAGCCAAAGCCATTTTGAGGCAGAGAATCTTTTGAGGAGGAGACGCTGTCGGATCATTTCTAGGAGCTCCGGACGTCCATTTTGCGTGTCGTTTTCTTTGCATGGTTCTAGAGATCTAAAAGAACATGACCAGATTAGTCTTGTATCCATTTGGCATTGCAACGATGTACTTTTGAGCATTTGAACAGAAATAAAGAAGCCTCCCCCACAAAGAAAAAGGCCTAGAGACGTAGGCAAAGTTGTGCCGAACTCCGTTATCAATCTGCGTGTTATGGTTTGCTGTCTATTGTTTCATTTCAGATCTGCACATATGTATATGTCTGTTATAATTCTTCTTCTTTCCTCATTCCTTCACTAAGTTTCTCATATGGTTAATTAACGCATGCAAAATTAAAACTCAACCATAAGTCATTAAAATATCCAACGGATCAAGTGGTATCAGAGCTAGTTGACGTTTGGATTTGAGTTTTGCATGTTAACTAGGGAAAAGATACAGCGTGGTGAAGGCAAGCTTGTTGCAGAGAATCCATTAATTGGATTGAGAAAAAGAGCTTCTCACAGCGAGAATATGGCATCAGAAGAAGGGATTTCTCAAGATGAGAAAGAGTTCCGGAAAACATTCCTTGCTATGTCGGAGATGGTGAAAGTTTTGTACGAAGATTACTTGGAATGAAAGCGACCATTTTTGGGTGATTCTTCAAAGGGAAAAAGTGAAGAGGAAGAGGACCATCCTCAGATTCCTCCTTCACCTCCATCAACACCTCCTTCTTCTCCTTCTTCTTCAAGTTCAGGTTCTAAATCTACTGGAAAGAAAAATGTTCATAAGAATAAACATGAAATGCCATTGTTAAAACTTGATGTAAAAT
>SNQJ01S0014685.1:75190-113588 GCA_010110895.2 Picea sitchensis
CTATATGTTTATGAGTGATTTTGTATAGCATGCTTGAGGAATGAGTTTGTGAGGTTTGGTTTATTCCCTCTTGGATGTATGGTATCTGTTGTAGAAGTATGATTTGAGATGGATTTGTTGAGGCACATTGCTGGTGAATTTAGCTTGGTCTTATTGGAATGTATTTTGGTGCATTGTAAGAGGCATTTGTTAGTATTCTTGGTATATGATTAGCTTATGAGTGGTACATGTTTGAGGCTATACAATAATAGTTATGGCACATGGTTTGATGTAAGGATTTAGTTTATGCATGGTATGATGTATTGTTAGAGACCCTTTGTTGGTTAGCTTGAAGTATGTGCTTGTGCATGGTTGATGCAGTTGTTGTGGTATAGGTTGGTACTTGGTTGTGATTGGTACATGCTTTGTAGAGGCATGTGTGGGTGATGGTTGTGATTTGTTATGAGCATTTTTGGTTGACACACATCCTGGTGATATTGTGCATATGATTAAGAGTTTTTTTGGTGATTGGATCTAGTTTGGTTGATGATATTATGTTTACATATTATTGGTATAGGTTATTTGGTATAGGTTGTTACAGGTTGACATGACAGGTTTTACAGTGACAGTTTGACAGAAACAGATACAATGACACTGATAATTGGTGAGTTTGTGGTAGTTTGCAAGCTATAGTAAACATAGGCATATACATTCATGAGTTGCAGTTAAGAAGGGAGTGGATACCCGCATGTTGCAGCATAGATAAGTCGCAGATCTCTAGAAATTATTTGAATACTATTGGTACAGTTGGACATATTGTTTTCGATCTATAAGCTTTGTCTTGTAATTAACAATTGGAATCCTCACATCTCAGTTGGTGTTGAGATATGCAAGATAAGTTTTTTATTTGAGAGTTGGAACTCTCTTGGAGTTGGTGCGGATAAACCCCCAGAGATTGTAGTCTTCACAACATAATACAAAAAATTACATATATATATGGTGTTCATTGTGTTCATTATGATGATGGTTCATATTTCTCTATTATTGATTAATGTTGTTGATATATGTTTACATGAAAGTAGCTAATAGTGACTGTAAGAAATGAATAATAATGTTTGAAGTGGTTGCTAACTAAAGTAATAAATAATTGTAAAAAACCCACACTTATTCACCCCCCCTCTCAGTATGGTCGATATATCCAACAATTGGAAGCAGAGTGGGATTTCACAATAATACTTACAAGCTTGAAGGAGATACATGGAAACACAAATGGATGGACATGTAGTGCCCTCTATAGATGAAGTTGTTATAGCCCTAAAATTCCCTACCCCTTCATACATGGCCTTGGCCCTCTTACTTGCATAGTTTTCCAAAGCACTGTTGAGAAGAACTTCCTAAAAAACCATTTTTTAGAAGATGTACATGCCATGTACCATTAAATCCTACACACATACACTTTCTGCACCACTACAGCTAGTGTACATACGCTTGTTGCACCATTAAAACCCGCATATGCTTGCAAAAGTTGCAAAAAATAAAAATTTGCAAGGAATTCGTTGAAATTCATGGGTTATTGGAGATTTCCCAACTAATCCACCTGTTATAGTCCATCACCCAACCAAATAACCATCCTTTTGTCATATAAGGAGTTTTTGAGATCTCATTTCACATTCAAGCATAAGAATAGCAAAACTCTTCCTAATTTCACTTCCCCTCCTTGCCCAAGATTTTGTTGCCTTTTGTGAGATATTTCCTCAACATTCCCTCATCAGTCCCTTCTTCCTCCATTCAATCCATTCCCTTCTTTTAGGTGATTAGAATATTGAGAGGAGTCCTTTCAAGATGGACTAAGATCATGGTAAAGAGGATCCCAGACCAGGTTTGCAGAATGATGGCTGACATAGATTGTAAGTTGTAATCTTTGTATGATGAATAAAAGAATCACATTTTCCTATCCCAAATGATGGTGTTTTGTGTATTTTAATTGATTTATACTTAGCATCTAATATCTAACCCTAAATCATGAATAGAATAGCATGCTTTTAGTCCTTGTTTGACTATATTTGGATGCAGGTCATCCTTGGGAGGAGACATGCAGTTATTGGAACTACCAAGCTTGAGGAGATCATCACTAGACGTGGGATCAAAGGTATGGTTACCCGATCTCTTCTCTTATTTCTTTCTTTTTGTTTGTTTTGGTATGTTTGGGGTAGAATAGAGAATTGATTGACTTTTAGATGGTTATTCACTCAGTCTACATATTAAACCCTGGTGTAGTTAAAGGGGGGATTTTCCCTCTAGAAGAATAGGGGACCATACTCAGGAAGCCTCTAGGGTTTTTTAGGGGATTTTGGGTTGTTTGATTGGTTTGTTTCCTTTCAAGTTTCTTTCAAGTTTTCTGAGTCTGTCAAGGGATTTTGGTCACCTCTAGGGTGCATACCAATTATCCCTACCATGTAAGATTGTCTGGTCTTTTCATTTTTTGAAGAGATACAGAGGTGTATGCGCCCTGTCTTGGGTTAGCTCGCATACATATGCGCTATGCATAGTAGACAACCTGCATACATATGGAGGTTGCTGATGAAATAGCCCGTGTCTCTATTTCATGAAAGTTTTTTGAAAAAGAGGGAGTTGCCTCTTTCTTGATTGAAGTGTACACTTCTCATGGATTTTTTGGATCAGTCCAGAGTCTCTTTTTATGGCCATAGCTAGGGTATAGGTTTCGGTTTACTTGTTTCCTTATATCTTCTTGTGTTTACCCTAAAAAGGTTTTGAGAAAGCTGTTGAGTTGTAGATTTGCCTTCTTGGTTTCTTGATTGAATCCCTGTGATCCGCAGTGGGTTGAAGGTCTTTTCCAGTCTTTTTTCAGTTTTCTTTTTATCCTTTTTACTTTCTTTGAAAAAAGAAAAAGATTTACTTCAGTTTTTCTCTTTAAAGAAATTCAAAAAAAAAAAGAATTTAATTTCTTTGCTTTTTAGTTTGGTAAAGTAGTTAAAGTTGATTATTTGCAAAAAGGAAAAAGAGTCTTTCTTTCAAGTTCTTTTTTGATTTCTTGAAACATAAGTAGTTTGTAGTCAAGTGAAAGGAAGTTTTAGGTTTTCTTTACAAGATCTTGAAAAGTTAGTTAAGAAAAGTTGAGTTCACAAAGAGTTAGTTATAAATCTTTTCTTTTGAATTTGAAGTAATTTTTCTTTCAAGTTCTTTAATTTCTCCTCCTTATTCATCTCTTGATCACACCGTTAGTTTCACTACTGTACTTTTTTTGACTAAATCAAGCCCTTAAAAAGAACGCTTATTCTAAAATACACTAGAATTTTTTGTTTGTAGGGTTGACAAACTAGTTTAGGGTTCTAGGGCCTTGAATTAGGATTAGAGAGAAAAATATTCAAGGTTGTTAAATCAAACATTGGAGTCTAAGTTAGGGAGTGTTTCATTCCAGTGTCATAAAAGTTATTCGATATCCCCCTGTAACACAGGGGATAAACACGAGGTCGCGTGAGGAAAGGTAGCGGAGATAACCCCTCCAAATACGAACTGAACATAGTGGGGAACATATATTGAGGGTTTGTCTCAGGAATAATATCGACTGCATTTTACTACGGAGCTTCATGGACCTCAAATCCATTCGGGATCCTCTGTTGTATTCTAGACCATTTTCTTTCAATACCCTTGATAGGCTTTAGAATTTTTATCCTTCTCATTATGATCCACTCGACTGTCGATTGTACCTGCCTGGTGACTGACTGCAAGATGGAAAACTAGTTTCCCATATTCTAGGGACTTACCTGGGTGACTGCGGGGGTATACCGTAGTACCCGTGGCAACCGTCGGATTGTGCTTCGCAGAGTATACCCAGAGGGTGCTTCCATGTTCAAGTTTCACTTGCACCGGTTAGTTTCTCTAGTGTCGATTGGTGTAACTATCCTTCCAACTAGATAGTCGACTACTTGATTTGTCCTTTATGAAAATTTTAGCATGTGCTTGGTGTTTAAACGCTAGTTAATCCTTACTATGTTGGTTGATCATTTCAAAAAGTGGAATATCAACAACTCCGTCAATCTCGAAGGATTCATGGCCTATCACCGATTACATTGGAGCCACCTCTTCCACCATTGCGACGAAGACTTGATCAAGAAGGGTCGTTCGAAGCGACCAGGCTGCAGGAAGCTATGCCTGAGCTCGCTTTGTGAGAAGACTATTCGAATCTGGAGGAACCTACCATCTTTGACCTTGGGGAGGAAGCTCTTAGGCCATATAACCTTCCGATCATTGACTTGTCAGTGCCAATATTAGTTCAATTTGTCCCTCCCTAGGTGACACCTTCTGAGCACCAACTAGTCTTACAAGCAACAATGGAAGAAAATGTTTCTACGTCATCTGAGAGTTCTCATACTCCCATTACAGCTACTACTTCAGGACGCATCGTACCTCCTCTACAACCTTAACTAGTCAGGACCACAATGGTCTTAACTCCCTCGACTTCAGGTAGTGGTCTGATACTATTACCGGCTTCGACCACTACTTCATTTACTCAGAGTGCGACATGCCCCACCTTTTCATATGGGATGCCCGACTTTGATTCAAATTTGGTTCTTGCCTACTCTACCTTACAAACCATGGGTCTAGGGGCAGGGAGTTCAAATTATCCAATGCAAGGGTCAACTAGGGTTGCTTCAGTCCCTTTCAATGCTATCCCTTATGGTGGGGGTCATATACCTACTCTGTCCCCTTCACTCGGTGGTGCTTTTCAACCACCAATTGAGCCAAATGTTAATTACATCTTGTATGGTGGAGGCAGTTTAGGACCTTTGTCTTATACAATGTCAGTGGGATCTATGTTTTTCTCTTTGTTCGACGTGTTTGGGAACAATCCTTTCTTTTTAGATGCTACCTCGACTAGGGGAAACCCTAGTTTTGGTCAACAAAGCCCGGTACAAAATACTATTCCTTCACAGGGAGAAACTACTGGAGTTTTCTCCACACAAGGACTTTGGAATCCTTGGCAGGGATTAGTTCCCTCGCAAGGAATGTCGGTCGAGGGCAACCCCTTCCATGCTCAATGGAACCCTGGGCAAGGCTCCATACCCATGCCCATTGGATCGGCTGGGGAGATCCCCTTCCAAAATAATTGGAACATAATGCAAGGAAAAACCCTTGCTCAAGCTATGTCATCCAATTACGGGAGTCATTCGATGATACCCCAATAGACACAGTTATCATACACTAGTTAGGGCCATGGTTTCTAATATAACCCTGGCCAGTAGTACAAATTTTCCTAGCAACGTGGTGCTAGTCAAAATCTAGGACCCTCTTTTCCTGTAAATAGTACACAACCTAAACTACCATTTATGGAAACGCTACATTTTCTAGACTTGTCAATATTATTGAACGACCCAATTTGTCACGATCTGCATTGGCCCCCCATGCCGACTAAGTTTCCCTCAGATATTTTGAAATTTGAGGGCAAGCCTGGTGAAGATCTAGGTGATCATGTGATGAATTTCCATTTATGGTGCTCATCAAACTCCCCGAAGGACTACTCTATCCAGTTGCACCTTTTTCAATGCACCCTTATAGGGGGTGATGCTAAATGGTATATTGAGCTCGATCGCTCGAGGTATTCTCATTTCAATGACTTGGCGATGGTCTTTTTGAACCATTTCCAGTTACCTATGAAATACGATGTCAGCACCGAATTGCTGGCCAACTTTGAAAAAACCAAGGCCTACCATATCTCAGATCATATCTGATAATTGCAGCATCAAAAGAGATTAATAAAGGTCTAGGTCCCTCCTGATTTCTTTCTTGAGTGGTTCTTGAAGTCTTTGGTGCCCTACATATCCAAAGACGTAGCGACTTCTGGAGTGTTTTTAGAGGATGAGGATATTGTGAGAGCGCAACAGTTTGAACTGATCTAATCTCAGTCTAACATGCTCTACAATATTTTTCCAGATGCGTCGCAGTCTATTCTCAATAAGGACAAGAAAAAGTCTGGACCCCATGTCGATGGTATTGTGGGCTCAGTGCAAGGCAAGTCCACGGACCTGTTCTCAAATCAATTGCAACAATTGTCGATACAACAGTATGTGGCCATCCAGACTTCTAGTTCAGATCCTCCCCCTAACCAGATGTCTGACGTGCACAGTGTGCAGTCAACAAACCCTAAGGCCAACCAATAGTCCTAGGGAAATAAAAAACAATAGAATGAGGGTAAGGGGGATAAAAAGGCTACCAATAATTCTGGTGGGGGGAAAATAGAGAAGAATAAGTTGAAGTATCAATGTAAAATTTTCATGGAAGACCACTTGACTCATCTATTCCCTTGCCTTGCAAAAGCCCAGAAGCTATTGGCACAACAATATCCTATTGTTTTGACGAACTCTTTTCCACAAGGGAAAAACCTGGCTCAGGATTCATCATCCATGAGCGTGACAGGGGGCAGTCAAGGACCCCCCACGCCTACTAACCTGACCGCTAATATTTACATGATGAATGTCAAGGATAATATAGTGATGAGGGATCGAGATTAGGGAATGTCAGAATCTATCGAAAAGGGAAAGGAAGCCATGAACCCACCGACTCGCATCCCAAAAGGTGCATTCAAGAAAGCTTCTCATAATTCGAATGAGAGGGCCATCCAAAACTAATCTGTTGTGGAATATTTGGCACAAAACCCTTACGTTATGTCTACTTTGGAAGTCCTCTAGAGTTTCCCTTCGTAGAGAAAATATTTGTTATCCGCCTTGGGATTGGTGGAGACTTGTAACCCGGGAGCAATCAATTTTTATCCAACTGACTTGAAGCCCTGTCTTCCTTTCCACATTGCATTTTAGATAGTAGTGGCTTACACCATAGAATATTTTACTCTGAACATTTTCCTTACAATGGTTGATGAGGGTGCCTCGACTTACGTGATGTCATTGGCATGTTGGAAGGCCATAGGCCAGCCCGATTTGTCTCTATCACCTACGTTGCTTACGAAATTTGACGGTTGGTCATTCAGACCACATGGGATCATTCCTTATTTCCCCGTGCAGTTGGGAGGAAAAACCATGTGCGTCAAAGTTGAAGTGGTAGATGCGCATCTTGACTACAACCTATTGTTAGGAAGGATTTGGACTTATGCGATGCATGTAGTGGTTGCTATGGTTTTTTGGGTCTTGTGTTTTCCACACGAGGGCAATATTGTGACCATTGACCAGTTGTATTTCTCCCATCCTAACCCTTCATCGGGGGCTTCCACGATCTCGATGATTGATAATTCGCAGCCCAACATTGTCAATTTAGGTGTTGGTTTATTTCCATATTTGATGGGAACTTTTGATTACCTGTCGCCTTCTGGCGATGTCAATCTTATATCAGTTGTTCCTGACCAGCCTAGGGCTGCAATTCTACAAGTGTCATTGTTTTGAATGAGCTACTTTAAAAATCCGTGGAATCTACCTTCCCCACTGGCCTCAATGGAAGGGACAGGGCATCCGTGCATGGCCATGCCCTTGTCTGTGGATGAGGTTGCATACAACATTGTCCAATAGACTTCAGCCAACCCTCATTTGACCCCACACAGGAGTTAGATCTAGTTCTCGAGTCTATTTGGGCTCAAGGTTCGCTTGCCACTCAAGATCCTTTAGACTTGGTATTTCCCTCTAACAAGGCGATTATCTAGGCAATAACTGGTCCTGATAGACCTTGGGATGATCTACATCATAGATCTTACTTCCTTCCCAATTTAAAGAGAATAGAGGCAAGAGAATTTATTTCGATCATGAATGGAGATAATTATTGTCCTATCAATCCATTGGCTATGCACAAAGTTTATGTCGAGGGTAACATGGAAAGTATTCCTACAATGATTCCCATAGATATCTCTGAAACCCCCGATGTTGTGGAGAATGTTTTCATCGGAGCGGACTGCTCCCTCAAACAAATCCAAACTTACACTGATTTATTCAAGGAGTTCCATGACATCTTATGAGAAAATGCAAGGCATTGACCCATGAATTGTCGAGCATGAAATTACGACTTATCCTGATGCCAAACCGGTCTGACAAAAGCTTCATCTTTTCAATCCTCAAAAAGCAGCAGTAATTAAGGCAGAAGTATAAAAACTGCTCAAAGTTGGTTTTATCTACCCTGTACAGTTGATGGAATGGGTGTCAAACCCGGCTCTAGTTAACAAGAAACAGGGTACGATTCGCGTGTGCATGGATTTCCGTGATTTGAATAAGGCATGTCCGAAAGACAACTTTCCCACCTCGTTCATCGATCACATTATCGATGAGTGTGTAGGTTGTGAGGTATTTTCTTTCATGGATGGTTTCTCGGGATACAATTAGATTCAAATCAAACCTGAGGACCAGCATAAAACATCTTTTATTTGTCCTTAGGGCACGTTCGCACATCGTAAAATGCATTTTGGCCTGACGAATTTTGGATCTACCTTTCATCATGCCATATCATTTTCTTTTCATGACCTTAGACACATATTCAAGGTGTATCTTGATGATCTAGTATCATGCTCTCGCAAGAGATCTGATCATCCCACTCATCTTTGACTAATATTTGAACGATGTCGCTACTATCGGATAATCTTGAATCCTAACAAGTGCAGTTTATGTGTGACATAAGGTCATCTCTTAGGTTTTATTTTTTCAACAACAAGGATCATGGTCGATCCTCTCAAGGTTGAGGTGATAGTTCAATTTCCTCCCCCGTGCACGATACCCCATGATACCCCAATTTCAGAGCTTACAGGGGAAAGCTAATTTTCTTCAATGTTTTTTCGTGAATTACATCGAGATCACTAAAGGTTTTATGTGTCTCTTGAAAAAGGGAGTTCCATTCTATTGGTATGATGCTTCTCAGTGCTCCTTTGAAGTGTTGAAACACGTCTTGACGTCTACCCCTCTACTTCAGCCTCCCAATTATAATAGAGATTTCTTGTTGTATTTGGCTGCTGCAGAAATGACCATCGGCATGGTATTGGTTCAAGAGGATGATATGCTCGAATATAATGTTATATATTACCTTAGCGTAGGCCTGGTTGGGTCTAAACTCAACTATTATCACGTTGAGAATCTTGCTTTGGCAGTAGTTCATGTTATCCAATGGTTCTGTCACTACATTTTGCTTCGCAAGACCATTGTCATTGATGTCGTGAATCCTTTTTAATATGTGTTAAGACGATGGGTCATTGGAGGAAATATTAGTAGATGGATTGTAATCCTCTAGGAATTTGACTTGGATTTTGTTTCGGAAAAATCCAAAAAATTGTTGGTTCTTTACCAAACTTATTTCAGAACTTTCGGTCAAGTCTAGTGATATCACGCCTGAATAATATCCTATCAATGGAGATCTTTTTCTAACTGCATCTTTGGATCCCTGGTATGGAGATATAATATTATATCTCTAGACTTTGAAGTTCCCCACTTCTTCTTCCTCTGATGAGTGTCGGTGCATTCGACATTAGGCATACAACTATCTTATACCCGATGACACTTTGTATTGTCGAGGTATAGATTGCATTCTTCACCAATGCCTTATCCATGAAGAAGCACAACTCATTTTGAATGATTCCCAAACTGGAGCATGTGGTTTTCATTTGTCTAGGTTGGCAAAAACCCAAAATATTCTATGTGCAGGTTACTTCTAGCCCTCATTAATCAAGGATTGCATTGAGGTGGTAAAGAAGTGCTACCCATGCCAAATATTTTGTCGGAAGATGCGGGCACATCCTTCTCCTATTTTTCCTGTCATTGTTGTTGGTCCTTTCACCAAGTGGTAGGGATGATTTTAAGGATTGAAATTTATTTTAAAATGTAGAAAATTTGGTGAATCTTACTAATCCTTCATATGCCAATTAAAATGTTTGGCGATATTTTTGTAAAAATATTGAAATTTCTAAGGATTTTATATAGTTTTTATAAAATCTTGGCGATTTTTAAGGTAAAATAATTTTGTCCTATAGAATTTGGGTGAATCATTTTTAAAATAGTGAATCTCATTTTTTGAAAAACCATGGAAAATTAGCCCACGAGAGAAATTTATCCCCTAAAATCATCCATGCCAAGTGGGGAATTGACTTCACTACATGTCACATGGCCTCATCTAGGGGGCATTGTTACATCATAGTAGCAGTAGACTACTTCACAAAGTGGGTCAAAGCTATGACTACTTTTAACAATGATGGCGAAACAATGACTCTTTTCATTTTTAATCATATAGTAGAAAGGTTCATAATCCTAAAGGAGATTTTCACTGACCATGGTAGTCACTTCCAAAAAAAAATGATGATTGAGTTAACGTCAGATCTCAGGTTCAGGAAAGAACATTCATCACCTTATTACCCAAAAGATAATGGTCAATTTAAAGCTCTGAATAAGTCTCTCAAGACTATTCTTCAGCGGACGATCATTTATTCCAAGTCAAATTGTCATTTGATGTTGTATTCAACATTGTGGACCTACCGAACGTTTATGAATATTTCCTCTAGTTTTTCACCTTTTCAACTCATATACGGGTTGGAATCAGTATTACCTATTGAGTGTCAGATTCCTTCTTTGAAGCTAGAAGTAGAGTTATTGTCGAACACATCACCGCTTGAGGAACACCTACCATATCTCGAGCAGCGTCATGATGCAGCCTCATCCAATGAGGCTCATAAGAAACGAGTCAAGTGTCAGTATGATCGGTCCGTTCATCCTCATATTTTCTCTGAAGGAGATATTTTCCTGGTCTATGATCAAGACCAATATCCCCTTGGGGAAGGCAACTTCAAACCCATGTGGTTCGAACAATTCATTGTGAAAGAGGTCTTGAATAAGGGTGCTTACCATCTGGTTGATTTTGAATGAAATGCCTTGGAAGAGCCTAGAAATGGGCTCTACCTCAAGAAGTATTACTCTTAGTTTGGTCACCTGCGTGACTTCTTGTACATATGTATAGCTTCTTATATAGTTTTTGTCTTTCTTGTTTTGTGGATGTGTAGTTATTTATGTCTTCCTTTTCACTGTGGCAAATGTCAAGTGAATCTGAGGTGTATTTTGGGTTTGCGGACAACGCTAGATGACACACTTAGAGTCTTGCTTCCACAACTTGGGTGATTTTCACACCTAGAGGCCAGTTACTATCTTCCTAAGGTATTTGTCTAGGTGATGCTACAAAGAATGTCATCAAATACAGTGCAGTGATAGAATTGCTTTGTGATGCTTTATCACACAACATTTCTCACCTCTGGGTCTACTTAGATGCTCAACTGGTTGTGTCCCAATTAAATCGGGTTTACCATTTTTATGATCCCAGTATGCACCAAAGTTTCCTTAGGGTACGTCTCTTAGAAAGTTATTTCAATTGCATTACATATATCCATGTTCCTAGGATATTTAATCATATGACAAACACTCTAGCTAATCAAATATTAGATTGGCATGTTGCACACACATGAAAAGAAAAGCACACACATAAACATGTACATACATTTGTAAAAGATGTAATCCATAAGACATAAAATATGTGTGTATATATATATATATATATATATATCAAAAAGTGTCATGAGTACATAGGTGGGCACGAACGCCTCAAAAATAGTGTTCAATATACATTCTTGGGCATATGCCCTCAAAAATACATGTACAAAAGGTGCCCTCGGCACATCAAAAGTATAGCCTATCTAAGCACAGGGCCTATTGGCCCTCCCATAATGCACAAAATAATTGGCCAAATGCCATAACAGCTGGACCCATGTCTGTGGCACCCCTACTACATGGGGTTGCATAGCAGGTGCGAGATCCTCGATCTCAGCCATGGGTATGGTGCGAGTGAGCATAGTGAGGTTGTGCTCCACTCGTCTCAAAATTATCTCAGCCTCTCCGGCTGGTGGAGCCCCTCCAAAAACAGGTCCTCTAGCTGTTGTTGGTCCTACCTCTAGTCTAGGACATCACCAAGTCCTTGCAAAGTCCGCTGGATGCACTGGTCCCACATCTGTACATAGCAGATACACAAAAGTCAATACTTTGTACACATATAAAAATGATATATATAAAAACAAATAAAAATTAAATAAATTTAAAAAACATGTTACCTATCTCTCCTCGCTCCTCTTCGAGAGGCATGGGCATGTTTGGATCTCTATAAAAGTTGATCCTGATGTAGGGGTATTCCTCAATCATTGAAATTTGTCATGCCAACCAGTCAAAGAACTTGTCATCAAAGGCCTCTATGGTCCTCCCTCCCCCCTATCGTGGCAGCAATGTTGCCCATCTACATACTGTTGGGAAGGAGGCCACATGCCCCCATAATATCTCCCTAGAATTGAGACTAGAAACCCTCTCGAAGAAGAAGGAACATAAGATCGTACTGAACCCAAAGTTATTTTTGGTACATTGTCAACACTCTGTCAGTTGTCTCTTCATGCATGTAAGCATGGTCGTGCTCTAGTGAAAGATGTGTGCCTCCTAACACTGAATGACATAGTGGATGTGTGCTTGGGAGGAATGATATAGGGCTGCAGATCCAGTAATCCACCCAATCAACAACAATATCACTCATAGATTTAAACTAGTGATCTTGTGAATCGACACTTGAGAACCTACCTTCTCAGTGTCGATTCACAAGATCACTAAAATTTTTCATGCCAACCAGTCGAAGAACTTGTCATCAAAGGCCTCTATGGTCCTCCTTCCCCCTTATCATGGTAGAAATGTTTCCCATCTACATAATGTTGGGAAGGAGGCCACATGCCCCCGTACCGTCTCCCTAGGACTAAGACTGGGAACCCTCTTGAAGAAGAAGGAACATAAGATCGTACCAAACCCGAAGTTCTTTTTAGTACATTGTCAACACTCTGTCAGTTGTCTCTTCATGCATGTAAGCATGGTCATGCTGCAGTCAAAGATATGTGCCTCATGACACTGAATGGCACAGTGGATGTGTGCCCGAGAGGCCTAATGTAGGGTTGTGGATCCAGTAATCCACCCAATCAAAAACTAGCTATCTTGTGAATCGAAACTTGAGAACCTACCTTCTTAGTGCCAGCCTCACAATACATCCAGATATAATCCTTGATTTTGAAATTCCTAGGAGGAAATGTCCTCATATTGATTGGTTCCCCTCTCCTCGAGAGGCAAGTCAGGAAGTAAATGTCCTCCGTCATAGGGGTCAACAACTGACCCTCTAGCATGAATGCCTCTGCATCCAGGCGCCAATAATAAAAAAAGTGCGTTGATTAATCTAGGTTTTTCCCTCATAAGAGGGCACTGGAACAAATCCATATCTCACACTGTTTTAGTGTGGCGATGGCTGCAGGGTCCTCTTCAACCAAAATGTCGATATACTCATGCTCCCTCTCCCTCTAGTGGACATACATCTTGTTCCATGGAAAAAAGGAGGAAGTTTAGTACTTTCTTTTTTATTTTTTCTAAGATTGCAAGGGTGTACGTGGGTTGTGTTTCCCACAATCGCGTATGTACATAGGGTGATTGTTTTCTTCCTAAGTACATACACGGGTTGTCCTTGGATAGCCCGCGTACATGCAGGGCTTCTCTTTTTAAGAGAGTGTGCCCCCTCAAAAACAAAAATAAATTCATAAATAAAGAATTGAAATGTAAGAGGGATGATTTTGTACTTACTTGGTCCAAGTACAAGTTTGTTTTGTCCACTAAAGCTCCCGAAATCAACTTTTCTAGCAAAGGGTTTTTTTATCATTTTGGTTATTTTTTGAATTACAATGGTAAAAATGAGCTGTCAGATTCTATTTATAGACATTTTTGGCCCTTTTTGTCTCTTTTTGACCCCCTTTGTCATTTTTCTTGGCTTGGTGATCACTTGATTCTGTTTCTAAGTTTCTTGTTGGACGTTCCAATACTCTTTTCCTTTTGGTTCGGTAACTTTTTTGGGGATGGGTCACTTTTTGGTATCCGTTGGTAAATGTTGTTTTTTCCAAATTTTTTCATATAAGTTAGGATTTCATATCCACTTTTTTCATATCGTTGTCTTTTCTTCTTTTACATAGGATCGACCCCACCTAAGTGTGACACAGAACCTTCACTGCTTCTCTAGAAGTGTCGCAATTAGGTGGTATAGCCTACCTATACATGGATGCCCTAGGTAGATCCTTCATGCATTTTGGTGTCCATGTTGTATGTAATGAGTATAGGCTCGGGAGTCCTTGTTATGCCTGTCATAATTAGAATATTAAGCCTCATCCATTTGATGCACCATAATTCTTGTCCTTACCCTCGGGACTCCCAAATGAACACGCTTTGTTGTCTTTCAAGATCACTTTAAAATTCGAAAGAAACATCCAACGGGACTGTATTTATTCTTTTCGATCTCGCCTGGATTAACTAAGAAAAGTAGCCCCCTGGAGTCTTATTTAAGCCCTTTTTAGACTCTAAAAATGAAAATATTTTCGAGCGATCTTGTTGTCCTTCACGCTCGGCAAATTGAAATTTGAAGGCACATATGTCTGGTGGTAGTTTACCCATTTTTCGGTCTAGATGGATAACTTCATGAATAAAGGTATACTCTAGGAACTTCGGTTCACTAGAAGAGTATTCTCAGCCATGAGTTTAACCCTTTCTCAGGCCTAGGGGACTAAATCTTCGAAAAAGGAACATTCTCCTTGGTTGTGGTTTATCGCCTTTTTCGAGCCTTGGAGATTACTTATGAAAAAGGAACCCCCCTAGAGTCCATAGTTAATCTCTTTTCAGACTCCCTAAAATTGAAAAGATCGTTGAGTGACTTTGTTCCTTCACACTCGTTAAATTGGTCCAGAAGAACATCTACTGGCATGAGTTTAAACCTCTTTCCATCCTGTAGATTATAGCAGAAAAATGCACAGCTTGAGAGATTTGTCTCACCGGGAGAGTTCTCCTCAGTAAATTTTATACTTTTTCAAGCTAAGGAGACTAAACTCAGAAAAAGGTTGTGAGTTCATAGTTAAGCTCTTTTCTGACTCCTTAAAATTGAAAATATTGCTGAGTGATCTTGTCTATGTCAAACTTGTTAAAATGGTTTTGAGTAGATGTATTTTCAATGCAAGTTTACCCCTTTTTCGAATCGACTAGACTATCTCCAAAAAAGGTACTCCCTCGAGTCTTCTTTTATGTTTTTTTAGACTCTCTAAATGTGAAAAAACTACCAAGCTTACCTTCTTTGGGCTCATAAAAGTTACATTGAAAGGGTTTCATTGTGTCTTGTTCAATTGCATTTTCATCTTTGCATCTTTGGTCTAATGTCAGATCCATGTTGCTCTCAAATGAACCTTTGAAGTATGTCTTATATGCAATCCTTGTAGCACTACTTTCCTCTACAACCTGACGCCTTGACCCATGGAGGAATTTTCCATCAGTGTCCCTTTCCTACAAATGTCTCCTTTCTATGAGAATTAGTATGTTCCTTTTGCTTAGAATTAGTATTCTTGCTTGAGACACTCATTCCTCCTTTGTAATCTAACATTCTTTTATTCTTTTTCAATCTCTCAAAAAATTAAAAAAGACAAAAAAACCAAATATTCCAAAAAAGAGGGGACGTGAAATATGTATTCTTTTTTCCGCAGCACAAAGAGTTTCCCTTGGACAAAGCACATCCTTCCATTTGTTCTCCAAGAATTGGTATCTAGTATGACCTTAGGAAGCTATTTTCATAACATAGAGTTGTGTCCTTCTCCTTTTGGTTACTCTTCCAAACATATGGAGAGTTTGTGTTGCCTCCTGCATCGTGAACTTATGTCAATGTCATGCTGCCTGAGTCTGATCATCTTTCGTGTTTTTTTCTAAGGGAATTTTCACTCACCCTGAGTAGGATGTTCTGCAGTTTGTCTCTTGACCTTCATGAGTCGGCCATCCCAAGAGTCCAGTCAAGTCCTGATATGAAATCGATTAAGTTTTATGCCTGCTCATAGAGATCCTCATGTTTTTTCCTGACAAGTCATCAAATACCTCATGGTATTGAGTTATACACTCCCATTGTACTCTTACCTAAGTTTTAAAGATCTTGACATTGTTGCTCGAGCTCTGAAGGCCTCATCTCCAGCCACATGCATCCCTAGCTTCTCGAAGATGAATATTAAGCTTGTATATCTTCGATTGATTTTGAGATGTATATCCATTGTGTATTTCTCATGGATACACTTTATATATTTATATGACATGGATCTGTAGTGTATTTCATTGGTAACTATGATTTTCTTCATCCCTAGCATGGGTATGCCCACTTCGGAGAGACAATTGTTGTTTTGCAGATGGCACCTCCCGAACTCTGGTCCTAGGCTCACTGAATTTTGTACATTGGTGAAGATATTGTAATGTATTTTGGCCTTCAGTTTCTCTTCTGAATTCATAGATTAGGGGGCATCTGTTATAGCCCTAGAATGACCTACTCCTGCATACATGGCCTTGGCCCTCTTACTTGCATATTTTTCCAAAGCATTGCTGAGAAGAAATTCTTAAAAAAACATTCTTAGAATATGTACACGCCCTGCACCATTACAGCCCATGTACATACACTTTCTATACCACTACATCTAGTGTACATACACTTGCTACACCATTACATCTTGTGTATGCTTGCAAAAGTTGCAAAAAATAGAAAGTTGCAAGGAATTCATTGAAATTCATGAGCTATTGGAGGTTTCCCAACTAATCCACCTTCTATAGCCCATCACCAAACAAAATAACCATCCTTTTGGAATATAAAAGAAGGTGTTGGGGTCTCATTTCACATCCAAGCATAAGAACAATTAAACTCTTCCCAATTTCACTTCCCCTCCTTGCCCAAGATTTTTCTTCCTTTTGTGAGATATTTCCTCAGCCTTCCCTCATCAGTCCCTTCTACCTCCATTCAATCCATTCCCTTCTTTGAGGTGATCAGAAGATTGAGAGAAGGGGTCCTTTCAAGGTGTACTTAAAACATGGTAAAGAGGAGCCTGTACCAAGTTCGTGGAATGGTGGCCGACACAGATTGTAAGTTGTAATCTTTGTATGATGAATAAAAGAATTGCATTTTCTTGTCCCAAATGATGGTGTTTTGTGTATTTTCATTGATTTATACTTAGCATCTAATATCTAACCCTAACTCATGAATAGAATAACATGCTTTTAGTCCTTTTTTGCCTACTTTTGGATGCAGGTCAACCTTGGGAGGAGACGTGCAATTATTTGGACTACCAAGCTTGAGGACGTCATCACCAGACATGGGATCAAAGGTATAGTTAACCGATCTCTTCTCTTATTGCTTTATTTTTGTTTGTTTTGGTATGTTTGGGGTAGAATAGAGAATTAATTGACTTTTAGACAGTTATTCGCTCTGTCTACATCTTAAACCTTGATGTAGTTAAAGGGGGGTTTTCCCTGCTAGCAGAAGTTCCCTTCTTTGATGAGATATATGACTCGGCATGGAGAATAAAATTGAAAGGGTATTTGAATTCAAAAGGAGTAGGTGTTTGGGACACAATTGTTGTTGGATCAGTTCCCTCGAAAAAAAATCCAAATTTGCAACACAAAAGAAAGAAAATAAAAAAATGTAGTGGAATTCATGATTGTCTTCAATGAACTCTTAGGTTCTGTCAAAGAAATCATATGATCTAGATTTGGATCCAAGAGCTTGATGGGGCTCAAAAAGGCCTAAAAATAAAAGTTCTCAGAATGGATTCAAAATGGATGTGTGCATAGGCCTCGTTGATACAAACCCACCGCAACTTGAATGGGATCAAATGGGTGTCGTATTCTCCAAATATGATGATCTCTTCATTTTTCAAAACAAGCAAAAAATGATGATCGTACAATCCATACAATTCCATGTGGCAGACGACTGTATAGGTCATACGGCCATACAAATGATGTGGTAAGGAAGAATGGATGTTGACGTGGTAGCCTTTGGAGGTGACACATGGCAGCTAACCTATAGTGAGGTGGCAAGTGTGTTGACTGGGCGTACAGACTAATCACATGTCGGATACATTGACCAATCAGGGAGTGACACATTTCACCACAGCAAAGATGACACATGGCACATCCATACTAATGATGTGGTAGGTTCATATGACACATGGCAGGTACAGTGGAAAACACTCGACAAGCAGGTGGACCATTCAGTGATTGACACGTGGCATCAATTCAGGGGAGTGGTGAGGTGCCACATGGCCTAGACATGGGCTGCCACATGGAACCCATTCATTAGCTAATGCACTTGGAAAATTTTTGTTGGAGTCCACTAGGTTTGATTATGCAACCTCCGACTGGGATAATGGTTTGGCGGGGTCAGGCTAGCCAGCCCACCCGCACAGGTTCCTTGTTAACCATAGCTTTAAACTTATATTTAAGTTTATGTAGAGTGCTTTTCAGCGGAGGTTAGGGTTGGGGTTAGGCCCCAACTCTCGGTCACAATAATTATGCATATAACCACAATCCACCAGTTATGTTATTAGGATGGGTTATGGTTTGGAGCTACCCCTGGTTCTGACAATACACCATATGACCTGGACAATAGGTGTTATAACAGATAGCGCAAAGTTTAAGAGTTACGACCCCATCAGTTGGGCTAGCCCGCCGACTAGGGGGATTAACTGTAGGCCTAGATATGAGGGCTATATGTGGGGAAGGATAATGCACGGAGCAACAACCGAGGCCATGTGGGTACAACACATATGAACAGGAGAAGAGTAGTTAGGGACTAGCACACAAGGAGTTAGCACCTGGGCAGATGGAGACACCCCACATGACCAGGAGCTCTACAAAAGGGAGTTGCACCCTATTTTATGTGAATTTTTGGGTTTTTCACTATATAATACTGATTTTGTATGATTTTATTCAGTAGTTTTGGAGATTTTTGGCCAATATTGGGGGATATTGGGCCCTTTTTGAGGCAAGATCTTGAGGAGAAGTTGGGAGATGGTTACCAACTTCAGATCTATATAAACCAGAGCTTCTTGAAGACATGGAGGGGGATTTACAATAGAGTTATGCTGAAGATTTTCCAAGCCAAAGCCATTTTTATGCAGGGAATCTATTGAGGAGTGCACCTTTGCAGGAAATTTCTGGGAGCTCCGATCATCCCATTTCAGTGCCGTCAGTTTTGTTGGGTTCTATAGATCTAGTAGAACAAGACCAGATTAGTTTGTAAACTTTTTTCCACTGTTATGATGTCCTTTTAAATCTTTGAACAGAAATAAGAAAGCCTCACCCACTGAGACAAAGACCTGGAGATGTAGGCGAGATTGCCGAACTCCATTATCATTTTGGTGTCTTATGGTTTGTTGTTCTTCTTGTCTATTTCCAGATATGTACATGTTTATATGGCTACTATGTTTCTTCTATAAATATTCCTCTTTCATTAGTTTCCTAAATGGTAAAATAACTCATGCATAATGACTCAACCATTGTCATTTAAAAGATCTTTTCGGATTGACAAGTGGTATCAGAGCCAGTTGAAGCTTGGATTTGAGTTTTGCATGATTACAAGGGAAAAGTTACATCATGGTGAAGGTGAACTTGTTGAAGAGAATTCATTGATTGGATTGAGAAAGAGAACTTCTCAAAGTGAGAAGATGGAATCAGAAGAGGGACTTTCTCATGATGAGAAAGAGTTTCGAAAAACTTTCTTTGTCATGTCGGAGATGATGAAGGTTTTGTATGAGGATTACTTAGAACAGAAGAGACCAAATCTGGGTGAATCTTCAAAGGGAAAAAGTGAAGAAGGAGAGGATCCTCCTCAAATTCCTCCTTCACCTCCATATTCACCTCCTCCTTCTCCTTCTTCTTCAAGTTCAAGTTCTAAAAGCACTGCAAGAAAACATGTCCATAAACATAAGAATGAAATGCCTTTATTAAAACTTGATGTTAAATTTGAATTACCTATGTATGATGGTCAAGTTGATGCAGCGAGACTTGAAAATTGGGTCAAATGGATGGATGTTTATTGCATTTTGCAACAAATCAAGGATGAGGAAACTCAGATCAAGTTGGAATCACTTAGAATTGCAGGCACATCACTCATCTAGTGGCAAAGAAAGTTGCAAAATGGCACACAACAAGTGGGTAATGTATTTCCATCATGGCAAGTTTTTATTTCTACACTTAGAAAGCAAGTCTATCCTTTGGGTTATAAAGAGAGAGTGTTAATTGAATGTCAAGCTTTAAAACTAAGAAAATGACAAACAATGCAAGAATACACAGATGGATTTCGTAAAATGGCATTGATGTTAGATATTCCTTTACATACCCAAAAAACTCTTATGAAGTATATAGTAGGTTTACCTACACATATTCAAAATATTGTATTCATGTTTGGACCAACTAATATTGATGAGGTTTATGTTCAAGCGACATAAATTGAAGCAAGGAAAATATGGGTTGGTGTATTAGGGGAATCATCCTCAAGGAAAGAGGAAAAAAGGAAGTGGACTGGCAAGAAGGAAAGTTCAGTGGCAAGAAAGGAAGATAAGATCTCTTGCAAGAATTGCAAGAAAGAGGGGCATGATTAGGACCGTTGTTGGAAATTGCATCCCAATAAGAGACCAAAGTGGTTCAAATAAAGGAAAGGGAAGCAAATAGTTGCAGCAGCAACACAATCAACAGACTTGGGATCAGATTCAGGTGACGAAGCTAAAGTCTCATTGGTTGGTATGACAGGTAAAATTGGTGAAGGATTTGATTGTAGAAGTAACTTGTTTCACATAAGGGTCATCATGAGGCACACTAAGGTAGACAGATTGATAGATAGTGGATCTCAATCTAACTTAATTTCAAAGGAATTGGTTAAGCAATTGGGATTAAAAACACATATGCATCATAAGCCCTCACTTAAATGGATAAGAAACAATCATCAATTGTGCATAAAAAAGAAGTGCATATTAAAATTTGAAGTTTCATCTAAGTTTGTGGATGAGGTAACATGTGATGTGGCGCCACTAAGTGAATGTGGAATGGTCTTAGGTATTCCTTACATGTATGATCGTAAAGCATTATTCTACAGGGAAAAGAATCAATATCATTTAACCAAAGCAGGTCAACAATATGTGGTTCATGCTCATCATATAAAGGCAAATAAATCTCTTCAAACTATGGAATAATCAAGAAAGGTGGCTCATGCAAGAAACACACCTATAATTGTTTCAAATAAAATAATCGATCTTAAGAAAGAACAAGAGATGATTGTAGAATGGAAAATCAATCATAGTTTTCTTCAAGATAAGCTAATGTCGTGCAAGTATTATAAACATATCAGTTCATTTGCAGTCATATTTTTTATGCTATCATTAGAAATTTTATCTACATGGATGATAGTGGCTTCAGTAAGATGTGACAGGGTACAAATGACTAACAATATGCTGTCAGTTATCATGATTATTTTACAGTTGATCCTGATGAGACCAGTGCACAGGATAGAGTTCAAAGATAGAGGACAAGTCAGGTGTCCTATCCCGATCTTGATGACTAGTCAGTAACCTTTTGGGGATCAAAAGGTATTTAGTGGGGAGGTGTGATCTAGAATTCAATCCAGGAGCTTGATGGGGATTAGAAATGCCTAAAAATAAAAGTTCTCATAATGGCTTCAAAATGGACATGTGTGTAGACCTTGTTGATATGAACCCGACACAACTTGAACGAGCTCAAATAGACTTTGTATGCTCCAAATATGGTGATCTATTTGTTTTTCCAAACAGGAAAAAAATGATGACTGTGCAGTTCGTACAATCTTTACAGTACCATGTGGAAGCTGATTGTACAGGACATATGGCCATACATATGATGTGGAAAAGCATAGTGGATGTTGACGTGGTAGTTGACCATACAACAAGGTGGAAAGTGTGTTGACTAGGCGTACAGACTAATGACGTGTCAGGTACATGGACCAATCAAGGAGTGACATGTGTCACCACTGCGAGGGTGACATGTGGCACATCTATACTAATGATGTGGCAGGGCCATACGACATGTGGAAAGTATAGTGGAAGACACTTGGCAGATAGGTGGACCATTTAGCAATTGACACATGGCATCAGTTCAGGTGAGTGGTGAGGTGCCACGTGGACTAGACATGGGCTGCACCCATTCATTGGCTAATGCAGTTGGAAATTTTTTGTTGGATTCCACCCAGTTTGATTGCGCGACCTCCAACCGGGCTAAGGGCTTGGTAGGATTGGGCTAGCTATCCCACCCGCACAGGTTCCTTGTTAACCATAGATTTAAACTTATATTTAAGTTTATGTAGAGTGCTTTTCAGTGGAGGTTAGGGTTGGGGTTAGGCCCCAACTCTCGGTCACAATAATTATGCATATAACCACAATCCACCAGTTATGTTATTAGGATGGGTTATGGTTTGGAGCTACCCCTGGTTCTGACAATACACCATATGATCCAAACAATAGGTGTTATAATAGATAGCATGAAGTTTAAGGGTTAATCCCTAGTTGGTTGGGCTAGCCTACCAACCATGGGGATTAATCGTGGGCCTAGATATGAGGGATATATGTGGGAAGGATAACTTGTGGAGCAAGCCTGAGGCCACATGGGTACAACACATACGACTAAAAGAAAAGCAGTTAGGGACCATCACACAGAGAGTTAGCGCCTAGCCACATGGAGACACCCCACATGACTAGAAGCTCTAAGAAAGGGGATTGCGCCATGTTTTATGTGCATTTTTGTTTTTTTCACTATATAATAGTTATTTTGTATGATTTTATTCAGTAGTTTTGGAGAATTTTGGCCAATATTGGGGGATATTGGGCCCTTTTTGAGGCTAGATCTTGGGGAGAAGTTGGGATATGGTTACCAACTTTAGATCTATATAAACCAAGGGTTCTTGAAGCCATGGAGGGGGATTCATAATAGAGTTATGTTGAATATTTTCCAAGCCAAAGCCATTTTTATGCAGGGAACCTATTGAGGAGTGCACCTTTGTGGGCCATTTTTGGGAGCTCTGGTCATCTGATTTCAGTGCCGTCAATTTTTTTGGGTTCCATAGATCTGGTAGAACAAGACCAGATAATTTTGTAACCTTTTGCAACTGTTATGATGTCCTTTTAAAGCTTTGAACAAAAATAAGAAAGCCTCACCCACTGATACAAAGGCCCGGAGACGTAGGCAAGATTACCAAACTCCATTATCATTTTGGTGTCTTATGGTTTGCTATTCTTATTGTCTATTTCCATATCTTTACATGTTTATATGGCTGCTATGTTTCTTCTATAACTCTTCCTCTTTCATTAGTTTCCTAAATGGTAAAATAACTCATGCATAATAACTCAACCATTGTTGTTTAAAATATCTTTTCGGATTATCATAGGACAATGTACCCCTGCCAAGGACCTATGGTTGAAGCCAGAGAAAGAATATAAAGGAAAAATACAATACATAGAAGATAATCCCATCAAGGAAATGAATCAAAACTCAGTCATCAATGAAGGTAAAATCTCTCCAAAATATTCTTATTACAATAATTCTAAATTTAATCATGTTGAATATTCTCCTGCAAATAAAGAAGAAGATCTGGATGTAATAAAAGAAGTTTGTGTAGAATAAGCTAACAATTATCATATAGACGAAGAAGATGATTTATGAAAGCTTAAATATAAAGTTATAGTTGGTTTAGTAGAAGTTAGCATGGAAATATAAGTTGATTCATATTCTTTTGAGTTTCTTGAAAGAATCACTAAGGAAGCCCTAGAAAAGTACCAAAGGCATACCATGGAACTAAAACAAATGCTCAAGAAACAAGAAAAAAGTGAAACAGTTGAAAATTTCATATCTAAGAAAAGGACTCAATTAGAAGAAAAATAAGAAGAGATCAAGAGACTGAAGAATGAAATAATTAGTCAAGAAAAAGAAAATAAGAAGGTAGATGATGAGCTTAGAAAAATACTTGAAGATCTTAAAGAAACAAGATAAATCAATATCAATCTAAGAACCCAACTTGAAGAAGCCAAAAGGATAGAGGAACTATTGAAGAATCAGGTAAATGAAAAGGAAGAATCATGCTATGTGTTGGAATAAAAAGTAGTTGATTTCATAAGGAAATATGAGGAGTCAAATTCTCATTTCAAGTTCATGAACAACTCAATAATCTTGGATGAAATCCTGGATAGTCAAAGATCGCCAAATGATAAATTTGTTCTTGAATACAACAAGGAAGTTGCACACTCTAAAGTTGGCACTTCTAAGAAGCATGATGTAGGCCCTTCATTTTCAAAGGGTGAAAGAAAATTTGCATGTCAAGAACCTGCACAAATAAAGGAAATCTTCAGAAGATCAAAGCAAGGAAGGCATCAAGAAGTCAGTCCTACACCTCAAAGAAAATTCTAAAGAAAGATTCCTTCAAGGTTTACACAAAAGCACAAGTATGAAAATGTTTTCAATGGTAACTTATTCTTGTGTAATGAATATGGTCACAAAGACTTGGAGTATAGACATTATGCAAGGAAATATGTTGGAGGATTCAATAACATATTAATATGTTGGATATGCAATCTTGTCGGACACATTGCTACACATTGTCACACCATAATATGTTACAACTACACTGGGTTTTGCCACATATCCCACGACTATTGGAATTTAAAGAGATGGTCAATGAGAAATGCTTCATACAATATGGAAAGAATAAAAAATAAAACATGGAATAAAGATAATGTTGAAAGGATGGAAGCTCAGAGAACAAGTGCTAAGAAACTATAACACTCTCAGAAGTGGATGAAAAAGACTGAACAACTAAACATGAATGAAGTTGGTGATGTTGATTGTGGCATAAAGAACGGTTACCATGTGGAAAGCCTAGTGTAAAGTATCTCAGATGACTAGCAGATGAAACTTTCATACTAAGGAAATTGTTTGAGGTGTACACAAGTTACAATGGAATCAGTCGCGTACATACACAAATTATAGTAGGAAGAGTCGTGTACATACGTGAGTTGCATGTGTATAAGTCATGTATCTATTTGAAGCTTTGATTCTATCCAAGCGTGATAAATCTCATTGTGATATATCTATATCTGCACTTGAGTTGGGAGTTTCTTTTATTGGTATTTTCTGTGATGAAGACTTGAGTGGTACACTCAAGGGTTTTTGTCTTGGAGATTAAGGTTGCTTTCCCTAGGTCTATCTTGTCTTATGTCCTCTAGTAGAAAACATGTTTGATGTTTACAATCAGGCCATGAAGAACTTTGTACGGACAAGTTGCAGGAGTTGGGGATCCAAAAGTTTTGGATAAAAGAATTTTTTGAGGCATATGTAGGTTCCTATGGGATGACTCACATATATACACAAGTTTTCTTATGTAAAGTCATGTACATATTGTAAAGAAAAAAATGTTTTAGTGAACAAGGCAGTGGCAGGAACAGGGAAACTAATAGAGACAGTTAAAACAATAGTTACATATCAGTATAATGGATTGATGGACCGTTGTATGATGCATGGGAAGGTCCAAGGATCGACAAAGGAATAACATATCACAATATTCATGATGTAGTATTGTTGAGAAGTTTATCAGTGTTCCGATGGAGAAACAATAATCACAATAGAAGAATATTACAGTGGAAACATATTGTTCACAATGATTACACAACATCTTGTAGATAATACAGGGGGAGACATACCCACAGGGGGAGTTATTATTTTTCCCATGATTGGTTACAATAGGTACATTATCAAGAGGATACATATCAACTAGAGGAGTTAACCTTTGGTCAAAGAGGAAGAGAAAGAAAAGAGGCATGAAGACAAAGGGGAGCAACCCCAAGAGGAGATACCCTTTTCCATCGATGTCAAATGGGGAGAGATAGAAAAATTGATGTGGAGCAATGATCATAGGGGGAGCATGAGCATGAGTGCATGAGGATGAGTGTTTCCATGTCTAAGTGTTGCCATGAATGTTGGTGTTTCCATCAATGCCAAAGGGGGAGATTGTTGGACTTATTTTTCATTGATGTCAAAGGTTTGATGTCAAAGGGTTGATGTCAAGTGGTTTCATGGTGATGTGTTTTTATCGATGTCAAGGTTGATGTCAAAAGGGAGTTATATCATTGATGTCATGTCATGGTTGACATCCAAGGTAGTCGATGATGGTGCTCTCATGAATGTTATTATGTATAAAGTATCAAATGGATACACTCCAAAGTGGTCCCCTTATGGTGCAAGCCCTCATGGGAAGATGCTCTTTGTTAGAGTTCTCAAAGTGGTCCCCTTATGGTGAAATCCCTCACATAAAGATGCTTTGAAAAGTACAAATGGTTAAGTGGTTGAGTAATCCTAGATGTGTGGTCATGAAGCCCTAAGTTATGTGGAAGAAATGAGGTTGAAGAATAGGTCAATATGTTATCATATGTGGATGGATGGATAATGCTCGTCATGCTGTTTCCAGTGATAGGTGGTATGTCACATAGTTCCTCACGGTTAGGGTGATATGACCTTGAGAAGTTGGAGAACCCTTTAGATTAATCTAGAAGCCCCTAGAAGGTCAACAAGAAGTCAAAATATTCTAGAAAGTTATAAGGAATATTCCCTAGTCAAAGTGGTTGCAAAAGAAATTAATTAAATAATAAAGTGGTTGCAACAAGAATTAGTGAGTTTACTATTTATGGATAAAGTGGTTGCAAGTGGGAAAAGTAGTTAAAAGTAGGTTAGMCCTAAAATCCCGAAGGAATCCACTTGGAGATTATAAATAAGAGAGAAAGGGTCTCCMATTTGTRCATACTTGAATACCTWTTGAACTTAATTTAATATCTATTTTGTGAAAGGMTATTGTTGGTACAATTGATGAATCTAAAATGATAGGTCYRASGAAGMRAAGGTCTGAAGGAGMATAATTTTYAGAGATGTAGAKGAAGTGAATGAACCAGGGTTTTCATAGATTATCTGTGAGCTRCAGGAAKACAGRMTGCATACATCYRCAGGCCATWGGMATAGAGAAGTGTGGATAATYGTGAGYTRTAGAAGAGGAAAGAAAGGATACCCRYGAGCTGTAGAAAGGGAAAGCATGGATATGAAGAAAGGGAAAGGAGGAAGATATTGTTACAGTTTGCAGAATMTGAGGAGAGACCGCAGTTCTGTTGGTATGAGATCTRAAGYATYAGGTCAGTTACAACGTGTAAAAGTATGTCTATATGTTTWTGAGTGATGTTGTGGAGTATGCTTGAGGAATGAATTTGTGAGGTTTGGAATATKCTCTCTTGGAGGTATKGTATCTATTGTAGTAAATKTTTTGAGGCGGATCTATTGAAAAATATTGTTGRTGCATGTATGAGTGTTAGTGGTATATCTTATGGCACATTGTCAGAGGTCTTTGTTGGTGATATTGGTATATGGTTAATACATGCTTGATGCTACATAATAGTGAGGTTATATCTTAGTGATATTGTGGAACATGCTTGGTAGAGGCATGTGTTTGTCATGGTTTTGAGTTGTTATGAGTAGTTTTGGTTGATGCACATCCCGGTGATATTGTGTATACGGTTGAGGGTTGTTTTGGTGATTGGATCTGGTTTGGTTGATGCAATTATCTTTACAATTTGTTGGCACTGGTTATTTGGTACAAGTTGTTGTCGGTTTATGGTACAAGTTAATATTACAGGTTTTATAATGACAGTTTGACAGAAAAAAACATAGTGACATAGATACTTGGTGAATTTGTGGTAGTCCACGAGTTACAATGAGGATATGCATGCAAATCTGTGAGTTAAAGTTAATAAGGTCATGGATATTCATGTTTTGTAGAATAGACAGGTCGTGGATCTATAAAAAATATTTGAATATTGTTGTGTAATATCCCCGATCCAACTGATCTGGATATCTACTACTGATCTAGTATTCGGTTTCACAAATCTGATACTCTGGGGGTTTTTGGATACGTTTTATCTTCATATCTGACACTCTGGGGTTTTTTTGATGCGCTTTAGTTATGTGTTTGAGATGTTTTGTGATTTTTGCATGTACATGTTATAAATTATGGTTTAAACAGTAAAGATATGATGCATGCGGAAATAAGGAACAACAACTGCCCAATAATATGTATTATGAGATATAAGCAGGGAAATACAATGAAATACTGGAAATATAGGAAATGGTGTTTAGTTAGATCTCATGGATTGTCACTGGAATACAAGAAAATAACATAAAATACCCATGAACAGAATATGAAGGCAGATCTGATGCATGCACAAATATATTGGCAAAATCGATGGTATCGGAGAAGCACGGTAACCGCTACAAACTGGAAAACTCATCTGGAAGGCTATACCCATCGGAATGAGCTGGAAACTATCCCAATAGAAGCACCCTAGTGTTGTGCCTCTTTTGTCACCTTAGTGAGAAAAATGAGGTGCTTGCAAGCTCAGTTGGGTTTGATGAGTAGGACAACTGCAAGGAAAAGGGTTATAAAAAGAAATGTAAAACAACAACTAAGAATTAAACTAAGAAATAAAACAACAACTAATTTAACAAACATAGGGACATAAGGACAAAAGAAATAATTAGACCCATGCCACCAATGATAAGGATTATATTAGTGAAAGAAAACACCAAGAAGAATGAGGACTATGGGTCCTTTCTTCCTTCAAGAGAGGGCTCTTGGACCCCCACAAGCAAGCTCTTCTTACAACTTTGAGAAAAAGAAATGAAAATGGTGAAAGAATTCTTTGCTAATCCACTCAAGGGGTGAGATGGATTGCCCAATGAAATGGTGCAAGTATACTCTTGGAAAGGATAGAAGAGTCCTCAAGAGAATAATGGCAGCATGACTTTTCTTTGAATTCCTTGAAAAATGAAGTGTATCCATGGCCTTTTTATAGCATTCCTTTGAGCTATTATTCAACTAGTTTGTAGTGTGTAAAGAGGCTAATTAGGGCATTTCTAGGTCTTTGACCAACCATCCAGTCAAATCCAGTCCAGATTTGAGTGTCAAATCAACTTGGAAGCTGAACTAGAAGTGGGTGGGAGGCCGACCACTCTCATAAATGCGTCGTTTCTTAGGTGTGCATCTTTTTGCGACAACAGTCGCGCATCGTGCGCATGTGCATGATTTCTGCGTTCCTGTTTCGTGCATGTGCGCACGCGCCCAGTGTCTATATAACGCCCTTCAATTTTTACACTATTTGTATAGTTTTTGACCCTTTATGAATGATTTTGTGTTAATTCAGGTCTATGGATGACTTCATAACTGTTTGACAATGCTAAATTCTTGTAACCATTTGTAGACGAAATTTCAGTGATAACAGATGCCCCCTGATGGATGAGGTTAGGAGCATATGTATAGCCAAAATCCATCAATGTTTCTTCTACTGAGTGTGTTGTTTGTAAGAGAGAGCAATAGTGGGATCATCTAGAGTGATCCATTGGAGGAAAAAAAGAACCTATAGAACCCAACCTTCCATGAGGTGTGTAAAAATAAACTTTGTACAAACGAGGCGAGCATGCCCCATCCTCGTGTCATGTAACTCAAAAAGGATGGATGGAGTGTTGATGTAGACAATTGCAGCACCCTCGGGGGCAGTCGAAAATAAAGGAAGAAGACAATTTTGTGTAGGAACATACTCTGAATAGTAGGCAGTGACATATGTAAGAAGTATCACAGATGTTGTAGGCTTTGAGAGCCTAGCCAAGTTAAGACGTCTTTGGTAAGTATCAAAACTAACTGCAATAGTCACAAAGTAAGACCCACCATAACATGAGAAAGTGTTGATGTCGAATGTTATGGGGGCCAATGATAGTAGAGAGAAATTGTGGTTCTCCCTGTGCCATCCGAGATCTCTCATTGGATGGGTAATGAGAATCAAGATACTATCGCCCTTTTGGAAAATTGTGCTGATGTCAACAAAAGGGGGACGCGACTCCCAGAAGAAAAGAGCTTTGTGAAAGCTACTAGGTGAGGTTAGGAAGTGGAGGAGGTACATGGACGAATTCAAGATGTAGGAAGACTCAAGACTACCCTTGGTTGGAGTATATGTGAGATAAAAGTGGTCGCCACCATTCAACGAGGTCAAGTGTCAGGGGGACAACAAGACAGGGAATAAGTTGTGCCAGAGGCGGGACAAAGTGAATAAACTCAGAGGGTGGAGATAAGTGGTATGTGGGGTACTCTGAAGAAATGGACGATGTCATCAAGGGTGGATAATAATTAGTGCCCCAACCAAGGGTGACATGGGTTTAGTTGGCCAAAAAGGGAAGAAGGTTGCCAAAGGTGACGACAAAAAGGGGTAATGTAACTGCTGGAAACAAAGGCGTTTGTACAATAAATAAAGAATAATTTGGGATAAGTGTACAAATACAGAAATAGGTGCCCCAGTGTGATATGGTTGGCCTGGGTAGGGTGCAATGTGCTCAGAGAACTGGTGGAGGGTGGGGGCCCCATGGGTGGGTTTCTGTATGAGGTAAGTGAAATGAAGGGAAATTTGCAGATGGGCAAACTGATAGTGGATGAAATGGAGGGCTCATGATACTATGGAGGTGCAATAAAAAAATAGAACCATGAAGAGATAATCTAGGAGTCTGGTAGGAAAGCTAGCATAATGAGAAGAAGGAGTATGTGTCTGATTTGCGACATGATGTAAGACTATCGGGACTCCCATCCCTAAAGGGTTTTGAAAAATAGAATGAGTGTCAAAAGTGAAAAAGGGAGCTATGAATGGGACAAGTCATGTGGTTAAGAGTGCTAGTGGGTGACAGTACCGAAGATGCAAATGGAGGTTTTGGTACTGCAGAGCCGGAAATCAGGATCCTAGAGGAAAATGTCAGAGGGTGTGACTGGAGATGCAAGTGAGATTTAGAGGAAATGACTACATGCCAGTGCTGAGTATATACCTGAAGGGGTTGTGTTGATGTATGATGACCAAGTACCTACACACATGAAAACCAAATACCTGGCGTGAACAGTATCTAAATAGAATTGAATATATGAGCATGTATTTGATAATTTTGAATATGCGCGTGCGTACCTGGTTAAGGTGTGAAAAATGGCGTCCCGAGGGCTCAGGATGAAAAGAGGCCCAGGGACTGTCGTGATGTAGATGACGGGATGTTGATCCCATGGCTGAAGATGGATCGAGAAATGGACACCCGGAGCTCCCGGAATGGTGAGTGGAAGTTTGCAAAAAATGCCTATATATAGTTGTAGGGCCTACATTGCCACCTCATTTGTACTTGCTGCGATAGTGACTGGATGAGAATTTTTTAGAGGAGATTTAGAGATTCTGGGAGGATGAGGCATCTAATCGAGGATCAATGAGATTTAGGTTAGTGGTCTGATCATTTTGCATAAAAATAGGGTTTTATTTTTTGGGTAGGGGCTATACGGAGGGCCGTACAGAGGGTTTTTATGGGTGTGGACCCCACCTGCCCTGGCGATCCAGGAGTAGGTGCGCACACATGCATGCCTACCCACTGGATAGATGTGCATGGGGGAATTGGTGAGGAGGAAAAGGGAGTGCACTATGTGTGTGCATGTCGGTTGCACAACTACGCAGTTGTGTGCGACTATGGATTAAACAGTCACACACTAGAGCACGCCTAAAGGATGGACAGGCGCGCCTGAGAGCATACCTATGCAGTGAATAGGTGTGCATACATGCACACCTGTGTAGTGAACAGGCACACATATGTGTGCACCTGTGTAGTGAACAGGTGTGTACATGTGCGCGCCTGTGGTTTAAACAGCCGCGCCTTAGAGGCAAGGTTGACGGGTGTAAAAATTATCTTTTTGATGTTATTGATGGGCCATTGGGCTGATGTAGGACTGTTTGATGTGGTTTCAGGTGAGCAGTGTGCATGATGTAGGTTGGTTGGCGAGAGCGGAATTGGTCCCAGTTGCGAGACACCATGGCTATTGAGGAGCCAGGTGTACGTGCAACTTTGGCAGCCTATGGGCTGCTAAAGTTCTTCGAGTACCCGTTGATACGAGCACAGGAGTATCTCCTGTAGTTCTTGATCTAGATGTGGAGTCTATACCTTCATTGTTTCATAGTGTGGGGAGAGTAGATCACCTTCACTGCAGTGGAGGATGTGTATTTTTTGATTGGTCTCCCGTTTCAGGGCACGCCCCTACCGACGGAGTCGGTGTTACTGAGGGATGTGTCATTAGCAACAGTTGGCTGGAGATACTATTTGGGGGAAAACTTTATGTCTGACACGGTCGTGAGTATTGGGGCAATGGATGCCCTAGCACATCGCTACATAGCAGTGATGATTGTGAGAGTTTATGGGTTGTTGGCAACGCAATGGATCAGCGGTGGCCAACTGATTGTGATGGAGAGAGTATTGGTCGGTGAGAACTTCGCTTGGGGGCTTACGTTGCATGCCAGGATGGTAGGGAAGCTGGACCACTGTGTGTCCATGAATACTGGAGAGTTTTCCTTCAAGTCCATCCTAGTGGCCTGGTTTCTGGAGAGGGTGCCTATGTTGCACCCGAGGATTTTATTGGGTGCACCTGGGGTGCGAGAGACATGACTAAGGCGGTGGTTGACTATTTTGCTTTTCCATGGTGGTGGCGAGGGCGGCTACTTCTTTACTGCAGAGGTGAAACAGGTGTGGCGACAGATGTCGCAGGTGATATTGTAGTACCCCTATGCTGGGGTTGAATTCTAGGAGGATCCGAACATGGTATTACCTCTAAGGGAGGTTTTTGACCGTCGAGGTATGTTGATGATTTTAATATATATGATTTTATTTTGAGATAGCATGAAATATGTATATGATATAGATGTTGATACTATCTATTGTTTGTTTGTTTGTGCAGATGTGGAACCTCCTGGGTGCAAGGTGGACTTGCAGAGAGCGTCGTCTCGTTAGGGGCCAAAGAGACCACCGTGAGGAGGGACACAGGTTGGAGAGAGACGACGACATGATGACGTCGTGGTGGGACCAGATGATCTAGAGAGAGCAGCGAGGAGATGTCATTTTGATGACCTTAGGGTTGTGCCAACACATGCTCCTCCAGTGGATGTCGGAGTAGATTTTGAGGACATACACCATCGCCTGGAGGCGGTGTTACAGGGCATGCCTGAGGGCATGTGGTCTCATATCCAGGATGAGGGCATCCTATATCTGTGTGTGGGGGTTCCTTCATCATGGCGGGCCGTGGTATGACAGGTAGTAGTAGCTGGTGCTGTGATTATCGGACGACTACCTCTGGGGCAGGAGGGACCAGTAGGGGGTGTGCAACCACCGCCTGAGGGAGGGGAAGGTGGTGGTGCTCTAGAGGCATCATGAGTGGTGCTCTATGTATTGATGTATTTTTGTATATAGGCTGGTGAGCCCATTTTGTACCGAGGTGCTTCACTAGCCTGTAGATACTTGTATTTTTGTATGTAAACAATTGGATGGAACTGTGGACCATTTTATATATACATGAGTATACATTTTTTATATCTATGTGGTGTTTACATGTGTTTTGTTAATGTTTTGATGATGTCTAATCTATATATGTTGTGACAGGTTTTTGATATGTTTATGTATGTGTAGAGGTAGCTTGATGGGATATATGCCAGTCTAACACAATGTTAGCTATGTTATCTATAATTTGATTCAATTGTCTTGGAATATGTGTAAATGTAATGGGATCAAAATGTCGAGATAAAAGTCTAACCTGCAGGTATTTGCGAAAAAGGAAAGGATCGCGTACATAGTACACGTTGTTGAGCTGGAGAATGACTAGTTGAGAGTTAAGGAAGACGCTAAGGTGACGAATACGATGATGCTGGGTGTCGGCCAGGAGGCCAATGACGACAGTGTATTTGTCTTGGTTGTTGGTCACTGAACCCAAACATATGCCGCTCGAATGGAGCATTTCATGTGAGGGGATGTAGAGAGCCCAAGTGGCCAAAGCGAGATTTTGTGTCCAACAACTGGCATCGTCGGCGTAACCGATGTGGTAGGCTGGTGGAGGAAGCATCTGTTAAGAGCACAAATGATAGTTTAGACATGATGGATGAAAAAAAGATTAAAAAAACTAAAAAAAGAAATAACCTAAAGTAGAATGACTACGTTTAAGCATAAAATTTCTTTAAGTATAACCCGTTGATGGGTTCTTTAAGAGAGAGGCCTTCGGGAGAGGCCAGAATGTATGCACCTTTGGTGAGGCAATGTTGGATAATGTATGGGCCATGCCATAGTGACTCAAATTTTCCATGGCCAAAGGTATCATGAGCGATATCCTAAGCAAGGAAGAGGTTTCCTTCCTGAAGGTTGACATGTTGATCAAAGGTAGCCTTTGATCATTTTTTAGCTGCCTCATTGTTCTGTAATGAGGATCGACGATCTTCGTCCAGAGACTCTAAGTTTAGCAAGCGCTGCTCCATTGGAGTAGTGTCGGGTAATAGCTCAATTGTGGTGCATAAGGTGGGAAGTTTTCACTCGATGGGAAGAGTTCCCTCAACCCCATGGACTAGATGAAATGGTGTGAAACCAGTAGCTATTTTCACAGCCGTACAGTAAGCCCATAGTGTGGAAAACAACATATGATGCCAATTGGTTTTATGTTCGTTAATCGCGCGTTGTAACATGGTCTTGAGGACCTTGTTAACTTCTTTGACCTATCCATTATATTGAGGGTAATATGGTGAGGCAAACTCGTGAGAGAATCCTAACCGAGATGAGAGTTCGATGAAAATCTCATTCTCGAAGTGTTTCCCATGATCGGAAACAAGTTTGAGGGGTACTCCAAAACGGGAGATGACATGGTTAAAGAAAAAATGCGTTGTGGTGTCAACAGTGTTGTTGAAGGTGGGCATAGCTTCTGCCCATTTGGTGAAGTAATAGACTATGACAACAATGTATTTGTGACCATTGCTGGAGGGGGGATTACAAGTCAAGAATTCGATGCCCCATTTACAAAAAGGGCTGGCAGTGATGATTGGATGAAGAAGAGCAGGTGGTGCTCAGGCTTTGTTGGTGTAAAGTTGGCACTTCTCGCATCGTTTCACGGTGTGAATGCAATTGTGAAGCAAGGTATGCCAAAAGTAACCTGCTTGGATAATATTCTGAGCAGTGGCTATTTCCAACAGATGGCCCCCGCATGCGCCACTGTGGCAGTTGTTTAAGACTCTATCGGCCTCGTCAATGGTTAAGCATCGACAAAGAATGGTGTCGACTCCCCACATGTATAAGATGTCTCCGATGAGGAGGTAGCGAGGGGCCTCGTGGCGAATACAACGACGATCATTGCATGCAAGGTGGTTACTGAACTTTTGAGTTTGGAGGTAGACGAGGAGGTCACCATACCAAGGATCATCCGAAGTGATGTAGAAAAGGTGTTCATCGAGAAAGTCAGTATTGACTAGGGAACTCGTTGTGTCAGAGGGGAGGGCCATGACAAGTTCAGTGAGAATGAGGGCTTTCTTTCTCTTGGGGGTTGAAAATTCAAGATCGTATTCCTGAAGGATAATGATCCATCGAGCGAATTTGTCGTTAATTTGCCGACAACTGAGAAAGTATTGCATAGGGTTGGAATCTGCTACAACCTTAGTTGAGAGTAGTAGAATGTAGTGATGCAATTTCTGGACTGTGAGGACGACTGGAAGAGCTAGTTTCTCTTCATGTTTATACTTCAAGGGTGGCCCTAAGAGGTTTTTACTAATGTAATAAATGACATGCTCACAATTGTCATCACCTAGCTGAACGAGAAGTTATGCTACTGAAACAGATGATGCTGATGCGTAGAGGATATAGTCGCGATTGTATTCGGGTGCACTGATTAAAGGGGCATTGGAGAGTGCCATTTTAATATCGTCAAATGACTATTGGGCATGTTCATCCCAGTGAAATGGGATTTCATGACATAGTAAGCGAAGGAAACCATGTGCACGAATGGCGTAGTCGAGGACAAATCATCGTAGAAAGTTAGCCTTGCCTTGTAGGCTCTGGAGTTGACGTAAATTCCAAGGAGGGGGAATGTCGGTGATAGCTTGGACTTTGAGGGGGTCAATAGAAATACCACTTTGGGAAATGATGAATCTGAGGAGGTGCTCTACAGTGACACAAATAATGCACTTGAGGGGATTCAAGCAGATGTTGTATTGATAACACTGTTGGAAGATGATTCGTAAATCATCAAGATGTTGGGTGCGTTTCTTGGATCGAGCTATGAGGTTGTCCAAGTATGCGAGGATGATATGAGCCAGATCATGAAAAATGTATGTCATAGCCCGTTGGAAAGTTGTGCCAGCATTCTTTAAGCCAAAAGGCATGACATGATATGAAAAATTACCCCAAGGGGTAGTAAATGCAGTTTTGTATTGATCGGTGGGGTGTATTTGGATTTGATTATAACCAGAGAAACCATCCAAGAAGGATAGAGCCTCGTGGCCTGTGCATTCATCGATAATTTGATCGATGAAAGGCATTGGAAATTTGTCTTTGGGACATGCATGATTGAGATAATGAAAGTCTGTGCAGACGCGGATAGTGCCCTATTTTTTGTTAACGGGTATAGGGTTGGAAACCCATGATGTATAGGCGATGGGGTAGATGAACCCGGCAGTGCGTAATTTGTCAATCTGAGATCTGATGGCCACTGCTTTGGAAGGGTGTAGTGGTCGTTGTTTTTGATGAATGGGTGTAATGTCGAGCCAGGTGTCGATGCAATGTTCGAAGATAGAAGGATCAAGGCCAGGCATTTTCGTGTATGACCAAGCAAAAATATCCCGATATTCCTGGAAGAGGGCTTTGTATGTGGTGATTTCTTGAGGAGTGCAAGCAGTGCCAATGGTGATTTCCTTGACGACGCCATTTGTGATGGAAATGTCAATTTTAATGGTCGGGGAAATGTTGGCCATGTTTCCTTCTTCAAAAGCATCAGGGGTAGGAATGGGGTTTTTGAACCAATCGATAGGCCCTGATGGGATAAAATCCTTGGTTTCAACTGCGTATATGGGATGTTGGTTAGGAGGCATGGATGCTCCTGGTGGAAAGAAGAGTGCACGGTGGTGTAGCACGTCCCATGGGTAGTCAGGGTTGTTTAACTCTTTAAGTATTTCCTCATCACAATAGAAGTGATGAGAATACAAGGGGTCATGAAGAGTGATATCAGTCATTGTTGGTGTGTGGCTTCCCTCTGGTGATGAAGAAGTAGGGGGAATGATGCAAGGAGTTGATGATGGTTCGCTCAACATAAACCAAATATTGAAGTACTGAGGAGTAGCCATGGTAGTTGGGTGTAAAATTTCCATTGGGAAATGAGCGGGAGAGTTGGGGGGATTGGGGGGTGAATCCTTGGATACGTCCTCTAAGAACCATGGGGGTGTTGGAAGGGCCTCAGTTTCAGGAGAAATGACATGAAAAGATGCTAGTGACGAGGTAAGCTCAAATATCGACTTTGTGGGTTGTTGAAGTAGGGTCAATTGGCATTGTCTGTATTCAATGATCATAGGAAACTGGTATGTAAAATGATCTAATGATTCACATAGAGAGTAGGGGCATCTCATACATTCATTGACTGAAGTTGTGACATAACGGCTGTCGGTGATTTTTGGTATGGATGACGTACCTGGGCGGGGTTCACTCTGGAAGTTGTGGCGTACTGCGGCTAATGTCTGCCAAAAGCATGGCAGTGTCAGGCAATGGTGGGTATAATGGCCATATTCTGAACATATAGCGCAAGCGAATTTGGTTCGCAACCCTTTACTACTTGAGTGGGGGGTGGTAGCAGCAGTACTGGCGATAATGGCGAGTGTTGTGGGAGTTTGATTGAGTGGGATCAAATTCTGTAACTCTGGTAGGGATGGGCAGTTGTTGGTTTGGTGTCCATCTTTCTCATAGAGTGCACAAGGAGGTTGGACACGTGGAGGAAGTGGAGTTGTGGGTTCCTTCTTCTTTCGCCTGCCCCCAGCTATGGCAAGGGGGGTAGTGAGTGGGGGTGTAGATGGTATGGTGGGAGTAAGTATAGGAATAATCATTTGGATTCCTTCTGTTTGGGGGGGAAGGGATGCTTGAGGGACCATCTCTAGTGGATGTAAATACCAAACTGGGATTGCTAACACCATATTGGGGAGGGTAAGTGTTGCGGCTACTTGGAAAGCTTCGATGCTCGGTGGAGGGTAAAATAAGGGGATTTGAGTGATGGCTTGGGGAACTGTCTCCCAAACTGGGATATGTCCTTGGGGAGAGGTGGAATCATGGATGGTTGAGGTCGACAAGTTTGCAGGAGGCTCGTGAGGGGGAAGGTCTGCAACTACTGGGATGTTAAGAATGATAGAAGCCTCCCTAGGAGGAAGAGTATCCTTTGTGTGAGTTCCATTAGATGATACAACACATACTTGGTTGGAAGGATAAAGGAGTGGTGGTGCTCCATGGTAAGTGTTATCACTGAAATTTCGTCCGCACAGGGTGACAAGAACTCCGCATCATCAACACAGAAAAACAGTCATTCACGGCACAAGGATTAACTCCACAGCACAACAAAAGGGCCAAAACTATACAAAATTGGCTAAAAAATTCAA
>SNQJ01S0014685.1:113598-133314 GCA_010110895.2 Picea sitchensis
GAGTGAAAGTGTGCCAATTTTTAGTGAATTAGGTGTCACCTTGCTGCATGTGGACTTCGCTTGGTCCTTACAAGTGTTGATTACCTAATTAACTAAGTGCCTTAGGTACAACCTTCCGTAATTCAAAAGTCCCTAGGAAGCTAGCATGTGGACATGTGGGTCCTTTACTATCCCTTTAACTCCCTATTGTGATGTAATTTAAGAAAAATCTTTGAAACTATCCTATATTGAACATGTGGGCATGTATGAGCCCATTACAAAACCTACTGATTTGATCTAAGAAAGTAAATTTCAAACACTATCCTATCTTTGTAGCATGTGGGCATGTATGGGCCCATTACAATATTAAGATGTGTTTGAAAAAGTAAACTAAGAGGAGTCCCAAGAAGGGTTGTTGCCCTCTCCTAAAGGTTTTAATCTTCTTAAGGGAGATGAAATTGTTTCACAACCTTTTTCTGATTCTCAAGGTCGCTTGGAGGCGTGAGAGAAGAGCATACTAAGTGATTGTTATCCAACTTCTAGTCCCAATGCAAGTTAAATGTGATTAAAAATGATTTCCAACTTATATTATGAGTCAAAACAAGCCATCCATGTGGCGAAAATGAAAGAAAAAGAGGAAATTGATTTTAACCCCTAAGTGCCACTGTGTTTTGACTAACCCCTTTATATGATGATGGGACTAAGTGTGGTGCAACTTTAAAACATTATTGAAATATTTTTTAGGAAGGAAGATGGCCTTCCCCACATCTCAACAACTTTACAATGTGAATTTTTGCACAGATGCGCGGGTCCCAGTGGAGACAGAGGCACACAAAGCGCATGTGCGCAGACAGAAAAGAGTCAAAAAGTGCACGTTCACAGAATAGAGATGTCACTTGAGGGCATGTGCGCATGACGCACGTCTGTGGGGTAAAAAACCCACGCACATGTGACACATGGCCGTGAATGAGAATTTCGGATGAAATTCTCTCAATTCACCTTGGAATTGGATGATTAGCAGGTCGTCTTAGGCCGGTTGATGCACCTGCAAGTTAAATAAACTAAAATAAGAGCAATAAAAACCCAATTGGGGTAGGAAAATGATACCTTCTCCCCAGCAGAGTCGCCAATCTGTTGCGCCTCTTTCGTCACCTTAGTGAGCAAAATAGAGGTGCTTGCAAGCTCAGTTGGGTTTGCTAAGCAGGACAGCTGCAAGGAAAAGGGTTAGAAAAAGAAATATAAAACAACATCTAAGAAATAAACTAAGAAATAAAACAACAACTAATTTAACAAACATAGGGACATAAGGACAAAAGAAACAATTAGACCCATGTCACCAATGACAAGGATGATATTAGTGAAAGAAAACACCAAGAAGAAAGAGGACTATGGGTCCTTTATTCCTCCAAGGGAGGGCTCTTGGGCCCCCACAAGCAAGCTCTTCTTACAACTTTGAGAAATTGAAATGAAAATGGTGAAATAATTCTTTGCTAATCCACTCAAGGGGTGAGATGGACTGCCCAATGCAATGGTGCAAGTATACTCTTGGCAAGGGTAGAAGAGTCCTCAAGAGAATAATGGCAGCATAACTTTGCTTTAAATTCCTTGAAAAATGAAGTGTATCCATGGCCTTTTTATAGCATTCCTTTGAGCTATTGTTCAACTAGTTTGTAGTGTGTAAAGAGGCTAATTAGGGCATTTCTAGGTCTCTGACTGACCATCCAATCGAATCCAGTCTACACTTGAGTGTCAAATCAACTTGGAAGCTGAACCAGAAGTGGGTGGGAGGCTGACCACTCTCATAAATGTTTCGTTTCTTAGGTGCATGGATTTTTTTGACAACAGTTGTGCATGTGCACGATTTCTATGTTCCTGTCTCGCGCATGTGCACGCACGCCTAGTGTATGTATAGCACCCTTCAATTTTTCCACTATTTGTGTAGTTTTTGACCCTTTATGAATGCTTTTGTGTTAATTTAGGTCTATGGATGACTTCATAACTATTTGACGATGCTAAATTCTTGTAACCATTTGCGGACAAAATTTCAGTGATAACACCTAGCATATAGACTGATCTTGGTGTCTTCTGGATGGAAGATCTTTCCTCTGATGTTCCGGATATTGTTCCTGAGGGGTCTACGCACCTCCTAAGATCTTTGGATGCATCTAAATGATTCCACCAATAGACTCGGTTGATATAGGACTCAAAACGTTCACCCCAACAAATGCGGAACTGGGTCAGAAGGGTTTCCCCAGATTTTCTCTGATGCTCTGTCTATAACCCCAACTGTCCTTCCAAAAGAGTTGCACCCTAGATGTTTGAATGATTCACTCTAAATGATTCCACCATATGAATTTTATGGGAAGTGTCTCAATATATGTGCCCTGGCTGGATCTCAACTGGGTCAGAAGGAAACTGCAAATCGATCTCTGATCTCTTGAATCTATACAACCCCTCTATCTGACCTTGTGCCCTCACTGGATGAGTTTCACAACACTGCAACTGGATACTCCTGAATAGCACGGTGAAATACCTATATTGTATCTCCAATGGGCTAGGGTGTGTCTCTCAACACAAAAACCTATCAATGGTGGTGGTTTCCTCCAGAAATTCACAAAATAGTAGAAGTCAAATCTCTTCCTCCTATGGGAACTCTCAACATCAAATCATAACAACGCATAATGAATTAGGTTTCTTTACCCTTCCTTTATATATTCCTAAAACCCTAATTCATTGTTGTAATGTTATAATGTCCCCAAAGGGGGACATTACATTCCTCCCTGCCGAAATATTGTTTGTCCTCAAGCAATAACTGAATCCAACTACATATGATACCAGGGTCCGATATCCACCTATGTGACACAAGGTAGACTCCCCTCAAGATGTGGTGTCTCCAAGTGCTCACCACACATGACACCCACATGCTCCTGATGAGTAGAATGATCAATGGCCAAATAATCTTAGTCAACTCCCCGAGCAACCACTCTACTCGAAACTCAACTCCATAAAACCCTAAACTACCAAGCACTCCAATCCCTGGATCCCATATCAAAATGTGAACTGCAATGCCCAGTGGAGTATAGTTTTGTAAATTATCAACACCATGAGTCTCCTGCAAATAACACATGGCCTCAACCCGACATGGGTCTATCCTATCAGAACATACCAAACTCAACAAGGCCCCCACCGACTAAACATGTTGCTGCCATAGTGAGGTACTACAAGACCTTAATGAATCACCAACCAGTGACATGCTCTCCCCAATAATGAAACTCACTGTAAAATCAAAGTGACTCCCCCCCTACAAACATTTTCTCATCTCCATCATTCAATGAAATGCCCAACCCTGTAATCCCAGGGTCCCATGCTAGTCTCTGACATGGACCATCATGTTTATGTTGATCTACTCTGATCATGACTATCTTCTCAAAGTATCCATACTATACCTTCCACTTCTGGATCCTCATAATGTGAAACAAACTTTTGACCCAATGGACTCCCGGATCCCATGTCAAATTTGGAATTTCATCACTTCCAATCCCCACTTACTATTGATGTTGATCTACTCTGATCATGACTGTCTTCTCAAAGTATCCATACTGGACTTTCCACTTCTGGATCCTCATAATATGAAACAAACTTTTGACCCAATGGACTCCTAGATCCCATGTCAAATTTGTAATTTCATCACTTCCAATCCCCACTAACTATTGATGTTCCCTACCGGTAACTATCGAAATCCCTCCACTCTCATCCCAATGAGAGTCTGACTATGTAGAAACCTCTGAGATATCCTCTTTCCCATGGCCTAGGATACTCTCCATCATGCCTAGGGCCTCAACTGTCTTCCCCTGATGATACACCCCTATCTTTTTGTATGCAATCAAGACACTCATGTCAGGTGGTCTCAGCCTACAAACTCTCCATGTCCCCTGTCGCTCTCTAGCTCCCCCTATGTTGTTGTCAATGATAAAATTATCAGGAAAGGCTACCATAAATATCTGCAACCAAATGTAGGACTGGAAAGTATAATATTCTTTAGTCAATCCCAAGGACTTGACCAAAATATCGTCCACCAACACCCATGGTAAATAATCACCTGTACTCATCACTAAACACCAACCATCGGGTACAATAATAGGTATCTCCACAAACTGAGGGTCAATCATTCTCCATCCATTATCACTCACGCAACTGCTGCTATGATGAAGGTGATCTCCCAGATCTATATATTGCTGCAAGGGAGAGGAATATCCATGCTCTACTAAGTACATATCCTCCCTAAAATCTAGTGCATCCCCCTGAATCCCACTATACAACTCTATATGTCTCTATGAACTACCACTCATCACTATATGCCCCTGCATAGTCATGTGATATCTTGTATACACCTATAATATCATGTATCCTAGGTGTACTACTGGGTCATCCTCTACATGAAGGTCAACCAATCCTGAAACACAAATGTAAGTGTCCTCATAACTACCCCTGGCTCTAGAATCCCCATGTGTATATGTGTGCCCAACTATCTCAACATCCCTCATGAAGGGTGGTCCCTGTGACCTATGGTCATCCTTCTGCATCTTTGGGTCATATCTCTCCATACTCATCAGTGATCCTGGGTGATCCTCATGCTACTCCCTCAACTAGTGCTCTACTGCTAAACCACCAACATCCTCTCACAATGTGGCTGAGGGATATATCTGACTCCCTGTTGAAATAGATGTAGTGGATCTCTATCTAATGTCCTCAAGAATGTCCTTTGGTCTGGACTCTGATTCCTAAAGGGTTTTTTGTGTGCCTTCCAAGAATCTCTGTGTGCTCACCAACTCATGAGTGAGTTGATCCACCTCAACCTCCTACTCCCTCAATGCCTTGTGATACATCTTTCCAACCTCCAATAGGTAATCCCTATCCCTCAACAACTACTAGTAGTTGGCCCTCATCACAATCACTCTCTCCCTGAGTGTATGGAAGTCATCAATGACAAGTCCCCCATCTGAACTATCCTGTGCCATCGAGGCCCTCCAATAATAATCTTTCACCAATGAATGTGTATCATCAATGCATCTAGTGGCTACCATGATCATGTCCTCACTGACTCTCAATTGTCCTGCCAAGTGTCGTGACTCCCAGTCACAATCCTATTGAGGTTCTACCTCATGCCTCTCACTGCTAGTGTCAACAATGGAATCCCCAACAACACACTCCTCAAAATATAAGGCACTGAATTTCCCACTGTCCCTTGTGCTACTAATTCCTCGTGTATGCCACTACACGCCATCACCAACTACGACCCCCATATGAATCGCATTGTATCCTGTATGGGTAGCTGTATCCTCTTGTGAAACCACCCTACTAATATCAGTTGTGCCTCGATCCCATAAAGATGTGTCCAAACACATACTATGGTCATCTCGTCTAATAAGCAGTGCATCCTCATCACTGTAGATCGATCCTGGGAGTAAGTGTTCTAACAAGCTGCCGGTCTCCACAACCTGGTCCCTCAATGGAATATCCAAGAGTGGTGACTCACTCTCCTCAAACTGATAGGTATGTGTAAACTCAACAAACTCCAATACCTACCTCTCCACCTGGGTCTGCATATCCATATGTTTTTTGTGTACAATCTCCACACAAGGCTCCTCTACCATATCAAGAATGCCACTGATATCCTCATGTGTCATGGCTAGAATAGGTGATTGAGAAGATGAAAAATGTGGCTCGCTCCTCATAGGAATCTCATCATCCTCCATACATGACTTCCTGGAAGCCATGTGTACACCCATAGGTAGGTCATCCAACCTCCTAATCTCATCATGTCTAAGTGCCAACACATGTGAATCCTCATAGGTCTCACCACTATGTTGAAGTGTTGAATCCTCAACATTGCCAAATGGGGAAGATGAAGGATATCCGTTATCATCATGTCCATCCAACTGTCCCTCAAATGTGAAAGAGTCACTAGCCTTATCGGACTTCTTTAAATAGGAATCTATGGTTGCATTCACATGCATCTCCTAATCCTTTCTTTCATAGTGCACCTCAACAATGTGCACCTTCCCTTTACCCCTGTATCTATGATTTGGCTTCCAAGGCACTTTGCAACTGTAGCAGTTCTCCCTACATCTAATGGGTGTAGGCTCCATCTATGCTCCTGTCAATTCACTCGCTGGTAATGATGTATTTACATCCTTATTTGATTTTCCCCTTAGGTTGTCAAGAAAACCAACTTTGATACCAATGTAATATCCTTGATTTAACTAATATGGATATCTACTGCTACTCTAGTATTCCGTCTCACAGATCTGATACTCTGGGGGTTTCTGGATGCGTTTTAGTTATGTGTTTGAGATGTTTTGTGATTGTCGCATGTGCATGTTATACATTATGGTTTAAAAAGTAAAGATATGATGCATGCGGAAATAAGGAACAACAACTTCCCAATAATATGTATTATGATATGTAAGCAAGGAAATACAATGAAATACTCGAAATATAGGAAATAGTCTTCATTTATATCTCATGGATCATCAATGGAATACAAGCAAATAACATAAAATACCCATGACTAGATATGAAGGAAGATCTGATGCATGCATGGATAGATCGACAAAATCGATGGTTATGGAGAAGCACGATAACCTCTACAAACTAGAAAACTTGTCCAGAAGGCTATACCCATCGGAATGACATGGAAACTATCCCAATAGAAGTGCCATGGCCTCTAGACTGATCCTAGTGTCTTCTGGATGGTAGATTTGTCCTCTGATTCTCTGTATCTTGTCCCCTGGGGGTCTACGCACCTCCTGGGCTCTCTGGATGCATCTAAATGATTCCACCAACATAATCAGTTGATATAGGACTCAGAACATTCACCCCGACAAATGAGGAACTGGGTCAGAAGGGTTTCCCTGGATCTGCTCTTATGCTCCATCTATAACCCCAACTGTCCTTCCGAAAGAGTTGCACCCTAGATGGTTGAATGATGCGCTCTAAATGATTCCACCATCTAAATCCAATGGGAAGTGTCTCAATCTATGCACCCTGGCTGGATATCAACTGGGTCAAAAGGAAACTACAAATTGATCTCTGATCGCATGCAGCTATACAACCCCTCCATCTGACCTTGCGCTATCACTGGCTGAGCTATGCAACAATGCAACTGGATACTCCTGAATAGCATGGTGAAATACCTGGATGGTATCTCTGATGGGCTAGGGTGTGTCTCTCAACACTGAAACCTATCAATGGTGGTGGTTTCCTCTAGAAATCCACAAAATAGTAGAAGTCGAATATCTTCCTCCTTTGGGAATTCTCAACATCAAATCATAACAATGCATAATGAATTAGGTTGCTTTACCCTTCCTTTATATCTTCTTGAAACTTGAATTCATGGTTGTAATGTTATAATGTCCCAAAACGGGGACATTACATATTTTTACAGTTGGATGGATTATTTTTTGTCTACAAGCTGGGTCTTGCACTTGACGGTTGGAATCCTCACATCTTAGTTGGTGACGAGATCTGCAAGATGAGTCTTGTATTTGAGAGTTGGTACTCTCTTGGAGTTGGTTCTCTATTCATTTGGTTTTGATCTAGGTGGATATCGGTGTCCACCCACCTATTCCACAGGCTCGAAAAACAATTTTCCATCTTGGCAGTGTTTTGGCATTTTCTCAGGTTCCAAACTTTTGGGCCCTTTTTGAGGCCCTAAACAACGTTTTTTGGGGATTTGGAGCCTAGGTGATTGCCAAAATAATTTACTTGGGCTAGTCTAAAATCTTTTGTTCTCAGTTAGACCTTTCCAATGGTGTATTGAGCACCCCATAAAAAGATCGTATGCAAAAGTTATGCCCCCGGGAAGTTGACATGTCAACTACCCCCATCGAGGCCTGCAAACCTTTTGGATTTTCATCTTCCAAGGTTAGGGTTTTGGATTTTACTTATGTTAAAAATTCCTATGGAGCCTCATTGTAACAATAATATTCTTGCGAATGCGAGTATCGATCACATCTCTTCTCGGAGATAAGCTGCCACCATTCTAGCGAGTCTTTCACTCTGTATTTTTACAGTCTTTGTACATTTTCGCTCATTACTAGAAAATTGTGTATTACTATATCTTTGTTTTTATGGATGCATCTATGATACATTTCTACTATATTATTGGCTATACGTGATATCTTTGTACATTTCTTTATTATATCTCCACTCTCATTTTGTGCCGAAAATAATCTGGATCAGTGGTATTAGAGCAGGTTGCTCTTGATCATTTTTCAGTGCATGTCCATGACGAGGTCTGAGTATAGAAAGTAGGGTCTTTAGCTTCTCTCTCTCAATGAAAATCGCTCTCGCATGCCCAAGAAAAGAAAAATGATGGACCAGAAGATTCTATTAATATGTTGGTTGAGCAAGCTCTCACACGATAGAGGGACTAAATGATGGAGAATTTTTCCCACGTCCTTCAATGCCTACTAATAACAACATGCACATCTTCATCAAGTGGCCACTTTGGAGAAACCTCACCTTTCAAGGGAAAATATCACCTTCGCAATCTTTAAGGCTCTCCCCCATGTCAAACATTGGTGGGAAACTTATTGGGAGAAAAGTTCCACAAAAGAATCTGGAATATAAGGGGTTGAGCCCACTTGGGATTTTTTTTTGGATGTAGTAAAGGAACAATATTTCCCTGTTGGAAACTATGAGGACCAAGACATGAGATGGACCACACTACAACTAGAGAGGGGCCAAGAAGTTCTGGATTTCACTGATACCTTCCATACGTTGCGCACCAATATGGGTATCAAGGAATCCGAATGAAATTTAGCTCTAAAATATCGCGAGCTCTACAAAGATACATCCAAACTGAAATGGATTTTCTGGACATCTCATCACTCAGTTTTATTTATCGATATTCTATTAAAATTGATCATAAGTTTAAGCACCAGAAAAAATAGGAGTTCGGGTCTACAAATCCACAACAACGAAAGTATGATAAAGACGGACCTAACAAATAACCTCCCGAAAAACAGACCAAGACACATGAAAAGAAGGGTCATGGAAAGACAAAGAAGGACACTGAAAAATGGTGTGATTTCCACAAAATCCTCTAGCACAACACCGATGAATGTTGCTCAAAATAGTCATTGGTGGCTGAGATCAAAGACAAGGAGCCGAACCTTGATTCATAATCTGATTCAGAAAATACTGACAGAAGGTAGATCATCGATGTATACCCGACTGCTATTGTCACGACTGCAACAATTGAACGAGAAGAACCAATAGATCCTAAAGAGGGACAATGTCTTTTTCATTCACAGATGTGGGTGAGGGGGACCCCACTACATTTTATTGTTGATAGAGGAATCTAGAAGAACCTCATCTCAGCAGAGGTCTTCAAATAGTTTGGATTGTCGACAACACCACACCCACATCCTTACAACAATGGGTGGATTTTCCAAGGATGATATCTCTGTGTTATCCAGTAGTGTCGATTATCATACGACATCCAGCCCTTCAAGGATGATGTATTATGTGATGTTGCCCCACTGGATGTATGTGATGTTCTCTTGGGCCAGCCATATATGTGGAAACACCATGATGTTTATGAGTCTCGACCCCACAGTGTCATTGTTTCTTTGGGGGGTCATCTCTACAGAATACCAGAGGTATTTCAAACTACTATTCCACCTAAACAATTTTGCAAGGTAGTATCTCATACTACAAAATTCATCTTCTTCACAATCTGTTCAAAAGGTGAACAGAAGGACACTACAACCACTATAGCCTCACCCCAAGCACCTTCTATCCAACAGAAGCAAGTCGAAAAGGTTGCAAAAAAGCACAAATATTCTTTTTGCACATACTCATCTCATGTAATCAGACTTGTTAAAAAGGTCCAACCTTTCCAGCCACAGGTTCATGACATCCTTCAACAAGCTAAGTAACACAACTTCTCCAACAAGCCAAGCAACTCATGAAGATTCAAATTCAGAAAACGCTTTCCTCTCTCCCCCTGGAACTCATCACAATGGAGATAATTTCTTCCTAAGGAGGGAGGAATGATCCAGGTGGATATCGGTGGCCACCCACCTATTCCATGGGCTCAAAAAATAGTTTTCCATCTTGGCAGGTTTTTTACAGTTTTTTGGGTTCCAAACTTCCGGGGCCATTTTGAGGCCCTAAACGATGTTTTTTGGGGATTTGGGGCCAAGGTGACTTCCTACTGTACTTACCTTGGCCAGTCTAAAATCATTCTTCTCAGTTAAACCTTTCCAATGGTGTATCGAGCACCCCAAACAAAGATTGTATGCAAAAGTTACGCCCACGGGAAGTTGGCGTATCAACTACCCCCATCGAGGCCCACAAACCTTTTGGATTTTCATCTTCCAGGGCTAGGGTTTTGGATTTTACTTATGTTAAAAATGTCTTTGGAGCCTCATTGTAACAAACATCTTCTTACAAATGTGAGTAGTCATCACATCTCTTCTCAGAGATAAGCTGTGACCGTTCTAGCGAGTCTTTCACTCTGTACTTTTACAGTCTTTGTACATTTTTGCTCATGAATAGAAAATTGTGTATTATTGTATCTCTGTGTTTATGGTTGTATCTCTAATACATTTATGCTATATTATTGGATATCCGCGATATCTCTGTACATTTATTTATTATATCTCCACTCTCATTTTGTGCCAAAAATAATACAGATCATGTGCTAATTGTTAGCACCATGATTTTCATAGCTAGAGTTAGAGGTTTGTCCAAAGTTTTCAAAGTCATGACATGATCTTGGGAAAATCAAGGCATTCCTAGATGAGTCATAGGTTACAGTGAATATCATGTAAGAGGTATTATGGTTCATCATCACCTTTCATGAGGTTAGAGAAGGAACAATCATGACACTCCATGTCATTGGTATCGTTGCAAACTTCAAAAGCATACTCATTGTGCAAGTTCACTGTGTGAATGTTTTTTCTTATTTCATTTGTTGCGTAGAGGATTTTGTTGTGTAGAGGATTTTTTTGCGCAGAGGACTTTTTCGCACAGAGGATTTTGCTGCATAGAGGATTTTGTCGCGCAGAGGATTTTGTCATGTAGAGGATTAGTGGTCAAATTCAATATCACTTTCGGACCAACTGGAGAGGAATTTTTAAAATAACCGAGAGGTTTTTGTCGAAAACAAAACAAGTAATAAAAACCTCTCTCAGATTTGCAAAAATTATCATATTTTGGTAGATTCGAAGGAATCTTTGAGCCCTATTTTTCAGTTTTCATGATTTTTTGTTTGAGACATGTTTTTTCGACATGTATTCCAGCCAGCTCAAGATGAATTTCAAGAAACCAAGAGAGGTTTTTTCTTTATAATAAGCTTACCTAAAAATATTGTTCTCATATGTTACACAACTATTACATTTTGAGAATTACAATTAGAGTTTTGAAGCCTATTTTTTCATAATTCTACCTTTTGAAAAGTAAGAAATCAGTTAAAACATGTCATTTTCTGTTTGTAACTGTTTCTATTTTGGGAAAGGGGTTAGAGTTCGAAATGGTGATATGGAATGGACCTATAGTGCTATATATTTGATGGTACAAGAGTAGAGAAGAGGGGGACCGTTGGGGAGAATACTTGTTTATTTCTTTGAAGTTAATGCAAAAGTTTCCTCTTTCTAAAATTTGAGATTCATCACGGTGTTTATGTTCAATATGTGTTTCATGTATATCATTTCCATGATTATGTTTTTCTGATAGCATTGTATGAGAGTAAGTAGTAGTAATTCATCCATGTTTGATGCTCCTTTCACACTGATGATGCTTGTTATGTGTTAAGGGTTACTTTTACAGAATTCATCTTCATTTGATGCTCTGTTTAGTAATTAATCTCTGTGTCCTTTATTCTAAAGTTGCACTGGAGATTCATCCACTGATTGATTCCTATAGTGTAGTGGGATATATTTTCCTTTCCATCTCTCATTTCATATAATTTATTTGTTAAGCATGGCACCTATTTTTCCTCAAATCTACAGAAAGGAACCAACTAGTTGTTGACTGTAAAAACATTGGAATTCATTCCTTGAATCTATTTCCCAATGGTACCTTTTCCTTGTTGGTCCTACAAACTCTTTTAAAACAAAAAAAAACATGTCCTATTGCAGAATCTAACCTTTGTGCATTTATTGATGAATCTTTTGAGTTATTACTAGTCATTAGATATATGAGAGAGCCCTCTCTGGTTGTATACGTCAAAATACAATATAAAGTTGGTTGAAACAGTTACCTTGGGGTTTTATTTGATACATCCTAAATAAATTTCCGAGTGCTAACATTTTGGCATCATTGCCAGGGAACGAAAGTTGCATTTTCTCTGGGAGAAATGAAAAGGTTTAGATCTGATTTATGATGGTGGACAGAGGTTAGACACAAGAAGGTTGTACATTTCCACCTGGCAACTCCAATCGAGCTTCAAATGCAATTCAAAGACTCCATTAGAGGACGACATCCATTGAAAGAGGTATGAAAGGAAATAATGGGAGAAAACAAGTACCTAAAGTTGAGTTTTTCCAAGACCTAATATTTATTTTTATTAATTACCTATTGTCCTTTCCTAAACATGATAAACAAATTTTGCTTTACCTGCTGCATTCAAATGATGATCATGAGAATCTTGCACTTGTATATCCTCTTCTTAAATTTGTACATATATCTCCTCATTGTATCATTGATTTTGATCAAAATATTCCATCTGACCCATGTGTTGACCATAGCCAAGTTGATGAGCCTCATGAAATCAAGGCTGATATCTCACCTTCTGTACTTTATCCAATACCCTCCAAGATTCAACAGAGATACAGACCTTTAAAATTATCTCACATCCTTCATAATTTTCCTCCAAATCACTATAAGTACTTACTTGTGTTTGATGGAGAACCTAATACCATCACAGCTGAAAAGCACATCCAATATTTTGAACATTTTATAGGTTCTTTTGAGATTTATCATGACGATGTTTGTATGAGGTCCTTCTCTCAATCCTTGAAAGGGGATACCAAAGACTGGTTTAAACACATGCAGCCAGAGAAAATTAGCTCATGGGAGGAATTGAAGAATGTCCTTTTGAAATTTTGGGCCAAGAGGAAATATTTGGATCTACATCTCACAGATTTCTATGCCATGAAAAGACAGAGTAGTGAAACTATTTATACATTTAGTAGAAGGTTTTCCAGTATTTATTACTGGTTTCCCAAATAAATTCAACCCCCTGAAGTTGTTTCCATGCTCCATTATGCAACAACCTTTCATCCAGATTTGTCTTTCCTTCTGATGGAAAGAAGATCTAAGTCCTTACAAAAAATGTTTAATGATGATCAGTAGATTCAACACAATATTCAAGCATGTAAACATATTCTAAACGAGGAATTGGATGCTAAAGAACATGACAGTGAATATGTGCAAAAAACAGTTGATTTGAATCTTGAGAAGAGGGTTAATAATATCATATGTCCTCTTGAAGTTTTAAATGTTAATGATTTTGCAAAGGATTATATTCCACTTATTGAAAAAGAAGGTGCTAATTTAGCTTCTGAACCATCTCATGACAAGCATGGGGCTGATTGTTTTATGTATTCATTTGTAGACAGTCAAGAAAATGAATTTGCAAATCAACTTGTTGAAGATTAGGTTGATGTCCCAATCTTTTTCATGTTAGATGGCATTGCAGATGTTGTTGATTTGCCTATATATGATGAATATGATGATGATTATGATGTTGACTTCCTAGAACAACCAATTGCATGTTCTCTATCATCAAATGTTCCTTTTCAGCAGTGTAATGAGAATAACCAGCCTACATGTAATGTCCTTCACCTCTTTATTAAGAGGTAATGAGGAGACTTAGTGGCCTGGGCATCCCCACTAGGCCATAGTCTCACACTGAGGGGGAAAGTCAACTAGAATAAGGTTATATTCTTATGTTGACTTGAAGAGAAAAGGTTAAAAGGAGTAAAAGATAACTCAATAGAAGAATAGAAGTTAACCCAGGGAGTTAATCTAACTCAATAGAGGAATAGAAGAAAAAGTATAAATAGAAGGTTGGGGCGCACCTATTAGGCATTCTGGATTTGGTATATTTCTTGTTATTTCTCTTGAGCATTCAGTTTGGGGGTTTTGCTGTACAAACCCTTGTGAGCAAATCAGTGGTGAAATACCCACTCACCTTGTTCCACGTCTTGGTATTGGGGATGAAAGATTCCTCCATGCCATTCTACTCTCAGCATATTTCCATCTAGCACTTCAGAAGATAGTAGGTCCGTATTGTTCTTGTGTTTCCAGCAAGGGCGCACCATCACCAAGAGAAGGGTTCGATCTAGCTTATCAGGAGAGCCTGTGGCCATTCCGACACTTGGGTTTTATTTGTAGGGGAACAACCATCATTTTGAGGGTTTTTCTGGAGATTTATCACCATCAGTTATTTATCTTCAGTTTGGGACGTCTTGGAGGCAAAGGAGGCATCCTATGATTCAATAAATCTTAGATCTAAGGGGCTTCGCCTAGAATCTGAGCCTGAAACTTCTCTTACAGGGTTTTCACAACCTGATCTACATTCCTGGGGAGTTTTAGGGCATTTGAAGGCCTTTCTCATAAGATCCAAATTACCTAGGGTTCCAGGCATCTAGGAGGGCACAGATTCAATAAAAGATTCAGAGTTTGGATAATTTTTCCTTGGACGTTCAACTTTAGACTTTAGGAGGGTGATCTTATCACCCTGATCTATCATCTGGACTCGTTTGGACTCGTTTGGAGTCTTCTTTCAGTTGGGTCGATTTATTGAGGGTTTCAACCTTCTATTGGAGCATGGCATTCTTCAGCTGGAGGGATTGGCATTCGTATCTGCTTGCATTGATCTTCATTTCTTATTCATCCTTTGGGAGGCTTGTTTTGCATTAGCGAGAGCATTTTTGTAGAAACTCATACTTTTTATCTATTGGAGCCATCTGAGGATTATTCCAGATCTGCTCTTTCTATTGTATCTAATTCATGCTTCTATAATAAAGGTCATATCTATGCTTGTGTTTTCTATATCTTGATTATATTGTGATCTTGCGTGTATTGGATGAATCTTCTATAAACATCATTTAAATAATTGGAAAACTTCAATAGACACCTGCACATCATACAAATCAGTGGTAGTTAGTGGTTCTAAGCAAAAAAATTGTCTTTGGATCATTACAGTGGTATCAGAGCTTCGATCCTTCAAACCTGTGGAGGGATCGATGCATGCAGAGGTACAGTGGAATATTTATGGGTCAGAGGAAGAAACCCAGCAGTGAAACAAAGGCCGAAATGGAAGGGTTAGGGGATGACCGTGAGCCTCAAGGCTTGGCCTTCTTAGCAACCAAATTTGATAAGTTCCAGTAAACCATAAACTGCACAGAAAGCACATTGGTCCAACACTTAGATGAGTACCAGGAAACTAGAAGAAGGGGACAGACCAAAATTTTTGAAACGTTGAAGAAGGTTGATGAGAAACTACAGAAGATGAACCAGAACCAATCCCGAATAATTGAACTTCTGATGCAAGTGACCCATCAAGGGAAGGACCCTGATATGTATGGGAATAAGGAGGTTGGTGGATTCGGTGGAGTCCATGAGGAGATCAAATATAAGCCAGAGAAAGCCACGAGATCCAAAGGAAGTCTAGGAGGAGGCACGTCCCATGGTCATATGGGTAGCAAGGTCAATCCTAGGCCATACATGCCCATGTTCACAGATGAAAAGCTAGGTCGGCATTTGGGTAGTCGGGCTAACCCTAGGCCATACATGCCCACATTCACAGATGAGCAAGGGCAGCAGGAGAAAGTGGACGACTTTGTGGAACAAATGATGAGGTGTACTAAGGAGTACTATAGTTTGGATATGAGGATCCAAAGACAGATGACCCTAGATCAGTATTGCCAAATCAGGTTCAAAAATCAACCTAGGCCGAACCATAGGGGTAGTTTTGAGTTTGAATGAAAGGAAGGGAAGATAGAGATTCCATATTTTGATGGTACGGCCAAGATGACAGCATAATCTTGGGTACAAAAACTAGATATCTACCTGCAGCTTAACCCCATGAGAGAGATGGAATCCATCAAGTTTGCCACTATGTACTTGGAGGGCAAGGCTCATGATTGGTGGTATCATGGACTCACCACATTAGGCCACAATCAAATAGTATCCTACCCAGAATTTACTCAGAGACTCATGGATAAGTTTGATCAAGGGGATCCTGAGCTACACTTCTAGGAGCTCACACAGCTTAAACAAACTGGCACGACTGAGATATATATTGAGGAATTTCAGAGGTTGGCAGTAATGGTGCAAGACATTTTTCCAACCAGACTCATGATTCTCTTCACTGAGGGGTTGATGGAACCCTTGAAGGGTTGGGTAAAGGCTTTCAAGCCTACCAAACTACAGGAGGCTATCTGGAAGACAAAGGATTTGGGACCAGCTGCTAAACCAAAATTCATACCTAGACCACCTCTTAATAGTGGAGGAAGAGACCAAAGAACTCCAATGAATCAAGGAGGACATGACCCAAGGGGTTTTGACAGGGGTTGTGGCAAAGTGGATGAGAACAGCAGGAGGGAGTTGAGATGGAAGCAACTTTGCTTCACTTGCAAAGAACCATGGAACCCAACACACAAATGCATGGTTCGAGGTTAGGTGCACTACATTGAGGTCGTCCAGATACAGAACATGGAGGCAGAAACCACTGAGGTAGTAAAGGAGGAACATATCACATAACAGGACAGTATGGCCACCCTAGCATCTATTAGTGGAGTGCCCAAGTATAACACCTTCTGAATGAGGGGGGTCTTGCAAGGACAAAGAATTTCGATTTTGATTGATGGAGGAGCTTCCCACAACTTCATTGATGCAACAATACTGAAGAGGAGGCACATATCCAGAGTAGAATTTGAAAGATTCAAAGTGGAGGTTGCAGGAGGAAGCACTATGCCCTATGATAGATACATTTAGGGCATGAATCTTACCTTGGGTAGGCATGAGCTAATACAGGACGTCTATTTCATGGACCTTCCGGATACCAACATCATCCTAGGAGTTCAGTGGCTCAGCACATTGGGACCTATCACTACCAACTACAAAACCATGGAAATGTCATTCATAGAGGAGGGTGGATGAAAGGTAATGCTTTGAGGTATGACAGGGAATGTTGCAAAGGTAGTCATGGCCAAGAGGATGGAGGCCATATTTTGGATAGAGGAGATAGTATATGCAGCGAAATGCAGGATTGTAACACGTATGGATGAGAAAGGCAAGGTTCACTACACCCCAGAGATCAAAGAAATCCTTGACAGACACCACAAGGTGTTTGGGCCTATTCCTCCAGGGGTACCACCAGATAGGGGGTTTGAGCACATTATTGAGCTAGAGGAAGGGGCCAAGCCAGTTATTACCACACCATACAGACATCCCAAGAAGTACAAAGATGAGATAGAGAAGGCCATCAAGGAACTTCTAGACATGGGGAACATTAGGCCCAACAGTATCCCTTTTGCCTCTTCAGTAGTGCCGGTGAAGAAGAAACATGGCACTATGAGGATGTGCATTGACTTCAAGGCCTTGAATAAAAATAACATCAAAAATAGGTATCCAATGCCAAGGATTTATGAACTATTGGACGAATTGCATGTGGCCATCTATTTCACTAAGATTTATCTTTGTTCTGGTTATCATTAGATCAAGATGAGGGAGGAAGACATCTCAAAAATGACTTTTAGATGTCATTATGACCATTATGATTTTTTGGTGATGCCCTTTGGCTTAACCAATGCCCCTATTACATTCCAATCATGTATGAACCATGTGTTCAACAAGAAGTTGAGGAAGTACCTGTTGGTATTTTTTGATGACTTTCTTATCTACAACAAGACGTGGGAGGAACATCTAAGGCATGTGGATCAGAGTTTTTCAATCATGGAGGAATAGTCACTGTATGCTAAGGAGTCCAAATGTGAGTTTGGAATGACAGAGGTCCTCTATTTAGGACACATTATAGGGGAAAAAGGGGTACAGGTACATCAGGAGAAAATACAATCCATCATGGAATGACCTACTCCTAAGACACTCACATAATTGAGAGGATTTCTGGGCATGTGCATGTATTACAAGAAGATTGTCAAAGGATTTTCTCAGTTGTGTGCACCTTTGACCGATTTGAATAAGAAAGGAGCCTTCAAGTGGGACGAGGAGGCTCAAATAATGATGGATAAGATGAAGGAAGTAATGAGTACAATCCCAGTCTTATCCCTTCCAGATTTCATCCTTCCTTTTACCTTGGAGTGTGATGCCTCCGAGGAAGGAATAGGGGTCGTACTAATGTAGAAGAGACACCCTCTTTCCTGTGAAAGTCAGAAACTTAGAGGTCTCAAGCTACTCTACAACATTTATGACAAAGAAATGTTGGCGATCATGCATGCACTAGCCAAATTCTGACAATACTTGGTTGGTGCCTGGTTTGTGGTCAAGTCAGATCATAATAGCCTCAAATATCTATTGGAGCAAAAGGATTTGAATGAGAGGCAGTAGAAATGGGTAAGAATAATACAAGCCTACGATTTTGACATTGAATTTGTCAAAGGGAAGAACAATGTGGTGGCTGATGCGTTATCCAGGAGACCATCCATCTTTTCCATGATAGGGGTAGCAGTTGAATGGAAAGACCATCTGGAGATGGAGTATGCAAAGGATCATTTCGCATGCCAACTATTGGATGGGAAGGTACAAGATGATAATTTCAAAGTTATAAATGACCTCATCTACTATAAGGACCGAATATTTTTGGTTCCTGGATCGGCCTTCAAGGCTAAGATATTGTAGGCATACCATGACTCACCAATGGCAAGACATCAGAGGATCAGCAAGATGTACAGGTAGGTGAGAGAAAGGTTCTCTTAGAAGGGCCTCAAGGAGGATTTGATTAATCACATCAAGGAGTGCACTACATGTCAGGAGAACAAAGATGAGCACACACACCCAATAGGACTAGTACAACCCTTACCCATTCCAGAGCATAAATGGGAGAGCATATCCATGGATTTCATCACCGAGTTGCCAAAGAAATAGGGGAAGGACTGCATTTTTGTAGTAGTGGATAGGTTGAAAAAGTTCGCACACTTCTTCGCCATATCTATTGACTTCAGTGCTGCACAAGTGGCTGAAATGTTCTTTAGAGAGATTTTCAGGTTGGACAGCCTACCCAAGACCATTGTCAGTGACAGGGATAGCAGGTTCATGAGCACATTCTGGTAGGAATTATTCAGGTTGGTTGGTACAGATTTGACCCCTAGCACTAGCTATCACCCTTAGACAGACGGATAGACAGAGATAGTCAACAACTGGGTGGAAGGCTATCTCAGAAATTATGTGGCAGGATAGCAAAAAGCATGGGCTAGATGGTTGCACCTAGGAGAGTATTTCTACAACACTGTTGTAGGAAAATCTGCCTGCGGACAAGTAGATCGACCTCTAAGGCTTGACCTTAACCCTAGACAGAAAAGTGCTTATCATGGACACTGAATTTCTTTCGAATCTATCTAAGCCTAATGCATGAGAAGGAAGAGTAACAGAAGTACCTTTTAACCGACGTTTGTCCTTGCACGCTCCGAGTTGCGCTCCAATCCTTTGCTTCTCGTTGATGTCTGTGGACAAATGAAGATACAACCACTTCCTACT
>SNQJ01S0014686.1:20905-47830 GCA_010110895.2 Picea sitchensis
CCTGATTTTCTGAACTGGCTCTTTCCATGCCTCCTCTACGCATGCCACATCATTCGTGCTGTTTCTTAAAGAAAACTATTGGTAACTTCTGCTGCTTAGTCATGACCGTGGCTAAGGCGTGCGTTCTTATCAGCAAAGATCCAACGCTGTTTCAGCATAGTTTCCAGCACTGTGTTTCAGCCCAGCGCTGTGTTTCGGCATCTGCGTTCCTGCATCTGTGTTCCAGCATTTGTGTTTCAACACTTGCGTTTCAGCACTTGTGTTCCAGCACTTGTGTTTCAGCACTTGCGTTTCAGCATTTGTGTTCCAGCTTCTGTTGTGCGTGCTCCATAACCAACCGATTGCCATCAATGACAACCGTGACCGTCTGCGTCATCATCTGTGCTCCAGCTTCTATGTTCCAGCATTTGTGTTTCAGCACTTGTGTTTCAGCACTTGTGTTTCAACACTTGTGTTTCAGCATTTGTGTTCCAGCTTCTATGTTCCAACATTTGTGTTCCAGCACTTGCGTTTCAGCACTTGTGTTTCAGCACTTGTGTTTCAGCACTTGTGTTTCAACACTTGTGTTTCAGCATTTGTGTTCCAGATTCTGTTGTGTGTGCTCCATAACCAACCGATTGCCATTAATGACAACCTTGACCATCTGCGTCATCTCTGCTATAGCCATATTTCCAACAAATCCGGGGTCTAGAATCATACAGATCATGTCGCTTCCACAAATATGGATGGCCTAAAGGAACATTGAAAACTTCAAGGGGAGAAATGTCACACAATACCTCGTCTTTGAAGGGCTTGATGTTGTAGGGAAGATGACACTATTGGCTGACGCAAAGATCTCTTCCTTGGCGAAGCCAATTGATGGTGTAGGGATGTAGGTGTGGTGTTATTGATAGGTCCAACTGCTTGACAACCTCTGCTAAAATCAAGTTCTTCTGACTGCCTCTATCAACAATAAAATGCATCAAAGTCTCCTTTACCCATATATGTGAGTGAAAGAGGCATTCCCCTTCCTTTGGTTCTTGTGGTTTGCTTGGTTGGAATTTGGTGGTAGCGATAGTGGAACTTGGTTCGAAATCAATGATCCGATTCCCACTTTCTGGATTTGATTCAGAGCCATAATCTGCCTTTGACTCAAAACCTTTCAGCTGGACCACAAGTGACTGCTTGGAGTGACATTCTTCGGTGTTGTGCCAAGGGATTTTATGGTATTCATACCATTTTACCGTGTCCTTCTTCGACTTCTCATTACCCTTCTTGGGTTGCGGCTTGGAATGGTTGTCCTGATAGAAACCATCTTTTCCGTGTCCCTTATTTTTTGGTTTGGGGCTGACTTTGCCCTGCTTTGGCTGTGAGGAGTTTGCAGATCAAAACTCTCAACTCTTCTTCTTGATCTTGAAAAGATATCTATAATCCGCACTTAATGATACGATGTCCAGAAAATACATTTGTGTTTGAATGTATCTATGCAGACAACCGTGGTATTTGAGCACCATATGTCATTCATATTATTTGATACCCAATTTGGTGTTCAGGGTATGGATACTATTGGTGAAATCTGGTACTTTTTGGTCCCTTTCCTGACGCAACGTGGTCCATCTTTTGTACTAGTCCTCGTAGCTTCCAACAGGGTAGTACCATTCTTTAATGACATCCATGAAGGAATACCATGTGGGGGAGACCACAAATATTGCATATTACTCTGTGACCCTTTGCTCAAAGTAATTATCCCACCAATCCTTAACATGGGGGATGACCTTGAGGAGTGCACAAGTAATCTTTTCCTCGTCGAAAAAATTATGGACCAAAAAATACCCTTTGAGCAAATTCAACCATTTATCTACACCATCCACATTTATCGGTCCTTCAAATAATGAAATATCAAAATTTACTTGTACCTTAAAGGGGGTTGCATGGCTTCTTCATGAAGATGCGTCTCCCGTGGGAAGCCGCTGAAGGATCTGTTGAAAGTTTTCCATCATTTGTTCCTTTTTCATGCAAGGGCTTCCTCGAGCAACATTTTAAAACAATCTCCTGCTCCATCATATTTATTCTCGTCCCCCATGGGTTGTTTCCATGCTCTACATGGCCGATATTGCAAAGGCTTGAATGGTTCAAGTCCCAAATTCTTATACCCAGATCTTGTCGGGGACATGCACGAAGAAAAATAAATGAAGAGAAGACCGCTCTAATACCATTGATTCATATTTATGAGCGGAATGAAAATAATAACAAACTGAATAAAATAACACAGAGATACTGAGAACAAAAATAAATATCCAGTGAACAATAACTTCTATTGAATAAATAAAATAGGATGAAACTGTAAAACTGCAAAATTGAAAACAACTTTCTCAAATGGTGGTAGCTATCTCCGAGAAGAGATGTGGTTTCTACGCGCATCCGTCTAAGAAGAATTATTACAATGAGTCTCAAAAGGCCTTTTTAACATTACTCATGAATTACAAAACCCTAGACATCCAAAAACCTAACCCTAGGAGATGAAACACCAAAATTTATGTGGCCCCTGATGGGTAAGTTGGTACCTCAACTTACCAAGGTCATAAATTTTGCATACGACCTCCGGTTTAGGAACGTGATAGCCCGTTGGAAAGGTGTTTTCGAGAACTACACATTATGCCATCAAACTCTAACTCCATCTATAGTTTGACCATGGTAAGCCAAAAAAACACTGTTTAGGCCCCCAAAACGACCCTAGAAGTACAAAAAGATATATTGACATGAAAACATCCAAAATAAGCTAGTTGGATTAGGTGGGAGGCCACCAATATCCACCTGGAAGTTGTATAGGGATTCAGAAAACCCAGAAAGTGTAGAACCCACAATTTCAAATAATTACATAAGAACGTGCTGAACTAAAAACCGTCAAGGGAAGCCAGTTGGAATAGGTGGGTGGCCACCAATATCCACCTGGATCATCCTAGCTACTGAGAACTCTCTCTTTATTCCATGTTCTTCGTAGAAGGCCATGAATTCATTTGATGTACATTCTCCTCCATTGTATGATATCAAACACATGATTTTCAATTCCATCTCGGTTTAAACCATCTCTTTATATATCTTGAAGTGTTCAAATTCTTCCTACTTCTTCCTGAGAAAGAAAACTGAAGTCATTTTTGTGTATTCATCAACCAATAGCATAAAGTACTTCTCGCCATTTAGTCCCTTCGTTCTTGTAGGTCTAGATATAGGTCAGTGTGTACAATATCCAATGGTTTTGTTGTGGAGTACACTTTTTATTTGAACTTGGTCCTTCTTTGTTTTCCTTGTAGAAAATGCTCACATAGAGTGTTTGCTGGCTTCAAGATCTTGAGATTTCTTTCATTGCTTCCTTTCTATTGATTTTGACTAGGTTATCAAAGTTTATGTGACCCATCCTTCTGTTCCAGAGCCAATTTTAATTTTATTTTCCTAAGAAACATCTTTCTTTTCCAATTTTATTAAGGAGATATATGTTGTTTGGATTTATTCTAGTTGTAGCCACTAACTTTCCCGATCCTTCTTTACTCATCTCACATTTTTCTGAGTCAAATAAAATTTTGTGTCCTTTATCACACATTTGACTTACACTTAGAATATTGTGCTTCATATCTTCAACCAATAGAACATTTTTTTCCTTGACATATTTTCTTCCAAGCTTGATTGTGCCTCTTTCTATGATTATGGATGAGTTATCATTTCCAAACGAAACCGATTCATATAATTCCTTCTTCAGTCTCAGAAACCTATTCTTGCCACCTGTCATATTCTTTGAACAACCATTTCCAACATACCACCCACTTTTCTTGTGTTGAGATTGTAAAGCAAGTGAAAATTCTTTAGTGTTGAATTGATATTGCTTCCTTCTCCATATCCTTTGTGGTTCTTGTTTGTGACTATTGATGTTTTTCTTTGGTTCCCTCAGAGGAACAATCAATATACAATCTTTGTCCATGTGTCCAAAATTGTTTCACTTGTAGCACTCTATTTCATTACTTAGTGAACCAAAATGTTGTGATTTATGTTCTGTGCTTCATGTGACTTTTTAGAATAAATTTTGTTGGAATAGATTTCATAGTTTCTTCTATTATAGGCTCTACAGTTTGTACCTTTGTGACCAAAGTTATGACAATAATAATAGAAATCAGGAAAAATAGTTTGATACCTAGATGTAGGGGATCTTCTGAATGGTGTTACTCGTTTGAAACCTTCTTCTTCTTGGGAGGTTGTTGATTGCTGGTTCTGTGTTTTTAATATTCTAGGTGCTCTAGTTCCTCCATGATTTTCTTCTTGAGCGCCTCTGACTATTTCTGCATAGGTGCTCTATCCTGCTTCATGTTCTTTCATTTTGGAGCTCGAGCCTTTCTCATTCTACATCTACTTGTATCCTAGTCCGGACCTGTCGTAGTATGGCATTTGACTGGTGGTGATCTCATCCAATATTTGGGTGCTATTATGCTGCTAAAGATATTTTCTTAGAGTGAGTATTTCCTCTTCCAAGCTTTCAATCATATTCTTCTTTTCTTCTAACTAACCTATGAGTGTTTCTTCAATACTTCTGTCTTCTTCTACTTGAATATTTAACTTCATGATTATCTGCTCGACTTCTTCAAAGTTGGATTTTTGAGATCCTTTCTTCTTTAACTCTTCCTTGAGTGAATTGATTTTCGTTCTTTATTTCCCTAGTTCTTCTAAGGCACTGATTAGTTCTTCTCTGAGATTAACTTCACCTTGTTCTTCGGAATATTCAAAATCTTCTTCATCATCTTCTACTTCCATGAAGAGTAATCTTTCCAATTCATTGTCACTATCATCATCCTCTTATGATGAAGAAATTTCCTCCTTTAAGTAGAGATTTTTATTGAAGAATTTCTTTTTGTTCCTTCTCTTGTCTCCCTTTTGAGTTTTATTTTTCTTCTTATAATCTTCTTGTTCATCTCTACCTTTATTCTTAGCATAAGGACATTTATAAGTGAAATGACCAATACCATCCCAATTAAAACATTTCAATGGAATCATACCTTTTTACTTCATGGTTCCTCTTTTTAACTTCCTTATGAAGTTTTCCATTTCTTCATCTTCCTTTGAATTGTTGCTACAACTATAATATGGTTTTGGATTTTTCCTATTTTGCTTCTTTGTCTTCTTGGATTCTTTGAATGCTTCTTCCTTTGTGACTGGATTCTCTTGTTCTATCCTCATTTCATAATATGTGAATATTTTTTATAGCACAAAATGACACGCCTATGTTTATTTTTCAATATGCAAGGTTCAAGCATGAAGTTCATTCCATTTTAGCATTTTACTTAAACCATAAACAATTTTTTGAAACAACCAAGATCACAAAAAGAAACACCATGCACAAGTACACAAGAAGTATCTTGGGAAACCCTTCTCAACAAGGGAATAAAACCCAACCAATCCTTTGATATATTCTTCAAGAGAAATACCTCCACCACCATAAACACCCAACACAGAAAAGGGTCCTCACAAACCCTAGAAGACTAGTTCTCAAGAGAGGTGTGCACTTTTCTCAAGAAGATGTACTTGCTGAAATTTCTAAACTCACACAAAAGATATGATTCCCCAATGGGGAATCTACCTTTACTTATATTAGAATTGAACTTTCAACATAAGTGACTATTGTCACAATAGGGCTGACCTCTCTAACACATAATATAATTAATAATAACCATATTAATTATCTTTTACATTAATTATCAATTACATTAAGGTGGGGCTGACCTGTACCCTTTACATTACAATTAGGGTTATAGGCAGGTATGAATCTTGAAAAATATAGCAAGGGATCTCATACACCCACTAGTGCTCAACCACTAGGGGAACATCCATATGGATTCCCATATATATATCTCACTGCGTCTCACAGGAGAGCCACACTTGCTAGTGCTCAACCACTAGGATCACGTTCACCTGCACTCATCCACATACATGTCTACTCAACGGATATTCTTTCCCACTGCATTACACAGGAGAGTCATCTAGAGTTCATCATCTCAACTCTCTGCTCAGAGGAGGCTAATACATCATCTTCATCTTTGTCTCATGACGATGCACCCATCTCTATGGAAATTCATACATTCACCTTGTGCTCAACCACATGCACATCAGACTCAACAAATCACATTTCTCACTGTGTTACATAGGAGAATCATCTGGAGGTATTCACAACTCTTTGTAAGGAGGAGGCCATCTCTACATTCCAACTCTATCTCATATAGGAACCAAACACCCAACTCATGGGCTCTCTCTTAGGTCGACTCAATCAGTTTGTGTCCTGGAGGATATCTCACACAATTGTAATCATCAACAATCTATGCATTTGTGCCATGGCCTAACCCTTTCCCAAATATTTCTAGACATTTTCCCAATTCGACTCTCTAAAATCATTTAAAAAACATGCCTTATGATCATATCCCTATTCCAATGTGTGGACATTCGTGGATCTCCATATTGCAACCCGTGGATGTCCTAAAAAATAATAAAAAATAAAATAATTCCATGTTTTTGAGAAGGTTTTTCGGTTGGGCTCATTCCCCAACATCCACATGCCCGTAGACAATGAAATCCAAATCCCCAAACCTCTCGGGGAAGAGATAAAAGCACCATTGAGGGCTAAGGAGAGGTCAAGTCCTTTGGTGCAATATTATGCTGCCAATATCTATCAAGCCTCACTTTGCTATAATCCTCTGAGAAACACCCCCTTTTATCTGGAAACTCCTTTTCTAGCATCTCTTTCTTATCTATATGTCTATAGGGTGTATCCTTATCCCTATTTAGGCCATACAAGGAAGAGTATAGTGGTTGAGTCGACGCTTGAGGAATTCTCAGAAGAACCTAGAAAATTGGCTTCAAGGTGGTGCCAAAGGTGAGATAAGGTTGTAACTTACCTTTCTAATTTGGTGTTAATGGAAGAGTTTTTTTCCCTCCTATCTTTTGTTCATTGTATGTTTTTTCCTATTAAGTTTACTTTGAATATGATATATGAAATGCATACTCTTTCATCGGGTAACTACCTTCATAGAAACTTTTGTATTGTGTCCATTTTGTAGGTTGTTTCCATCAAAGGATATGGAGCTCGTCGAGAGAAAGGAGTGGGATCAACATCAAACAAGAGATTTAAGGTGCACCCTTTCTCCTTATTCCTTCCCTAACTTCTCTTTGTAAAGTAGTTATTCTTTCAGTTTTGCGTGCTTGCCTTGGAGGGAATATTTCTATCTTCTCTATATAGTCTTGATCTGCTGTGATTTCGACCCAAAATCACAAGGGGATATCCCATCAACAAAATTAGCTACCATACTGGGGATTCTCCTAATTTGGGTTAGTCTATTAGGGTCTCTTGCTTGCTTGCCTTGTCATTTATTTTGTAGCTTCAATTTTTTTTACAGAGTTTATAGCCTCTCAGGGGTTGTTACCAAGTCTTGAATCCCTCTTTCTTAGAGTTGATTTTTATTTTTCTAAGATTACCTGGCCATACACAATTTGTTGTTATACATCTCACATGCATATGCGTGTTTCACTTCTATAGCCCACAAATATCCGTGAGTTGCACGGATAACAGTCATAGACCCATGTGAATTTGGAGTTTAAAAAAAATTCCTCTTTCTTTCTGGGTTTGTACTTGATTTTCTTAGTTTCCTAGGTTGTCCTGAGTCTCTGATTAGCTTTGCTTTGAAAATTTTTGAAAGCGTATCATACAGAAAAAGATAAATCTTGCTTGAGTTATTTTGTATAAGGTTTGTCTAGTTGATTGGAAGACAAACCTTGTTTTTCTGAACATCTAGACTCACTGAGTTTGCAGTGGTTCCTTGGCTGAGCACTTTTTGTCTCTTTACCTACTTTTCCTTGTTTCAAAAAGAAAAATTTCAATCCTTTGTTTTTATTTTATTTTGTAAACGAAAAAAGAACAAAAATACTCCTGTTTGTTTGTTTCTCCTTTCTTTAACCCTTTCCTTCTATATTTGTGAGAAAAGAGTTATTTACTTAGCATTCAGGTAGTTTCATTATGTCATGCTTTAGTAGTGGTTGCCTTTCATTAAAAATAAATCTAGTAGTACAAGTTTTGTATTCTTGTGTGCATTTGTTTTCAGAAAATATAAATGTAAAGTGCATCTCAAGGTGTCTTAAATCTTGCACTCAAACTTGTCGTTTTCATCTGAAAAAGAAAAGAATTTTATTCATAATCCTAGTTGCATCCATTTTTCATTTGAAGAAACTACATTTTGTTCTTATTTTGAATTACTTTTGGAGACAGTCTAAACATCACCAAAGTTGCATCCACACCATTTATGAGTAAATACCGACTCATTAAAATGAATGTGTAACTAAAATCTATTAGAAACTTTCATTTTTATAGGGTGAACGAACAAGTTGAGGCTAGGGCCTTGGTGTAGATTGGAGAGTAAATTTCTCCAAGGCCAGTAAACAAATAGACGTGTTTGAGATAAGGAGTGAAGAATCAAGTTGTCATATAGGTTAGTCCGGAAGCTCGTCTAACACAAGAGTTGAACACAAGGTTGTGTAAGGAACAATCAAGGAGATTCCCCTCCAAATATGGACCAAGCATAACAAATATATCGTATATTGTGGGTTTTTATTGATGTGACACTGACTCATTTGGTGTCATTCCTATGCAAATTTTGAACCTATTTGAATTTTCCTGAAGTGATACTGACCCTCTTGGCATTATTCCTTTGGAGATTTGGACTTAGTTTCATATTTTCTGAAGTGACAGTGGGCCGTTTGTAGAAATTCCTCTGGAAGAGCTTCGTGATTAGATTTCCTACCAATACATTCAATGCCTACTATCGAATGTACCCCCTGGACATTGATTGCGAGCTGGTAACCATAGTTTCTTCTCCTAGGCATATCACAAGGTGTTTGTGTGGGTTTTCTATAGTACCTAGGGCATATTTTGTATCACACACTTCACTATTGTTGGAGGGTGCTCCACGAAGCGTGGGTACTTGTACTAGATAAGGATGATTTTTAGAGGTCAGGATAACTACTTCTCATACCTTTGTGTGTTGGTTTATGGGACTTAATCAACCCATGCCTTCGTATTGAAGGGCCCGAGCCCAGTTTGTTGTTATTTCGGTCCCAAGACCTAATCCACTTGAGTCAGAATATTGACAAAGTTGTTTGTGTTTGTCTTGTATTTTAGGGATTTGTAGCAGCGTGATTGGTGAACAACGTTGAACTTTAGGAAGGTGAGTTGATTTTCACCAAGAGCTTATCACTCAAAGTGGACAACCTACTATCCGAATATTGAGGATAATTTAGGGCCTTCCTCCTGAGGAAGAGGTTAGGAAAAATTCTCCCCCGCCTCCACAACGACCTTGATTTGATTAGTTCAACACTTTCATACCAACTGATCAGACCGAGATCGTAAACATTGATCCTCCAGAAGTCAACGCTTCAGAAGCAGAGGAGGTAACCATTGCAGACCTTGGAGCTGGGGAGTTCTCCCCATAATTTAATCCTCTTTAACCTAGGACATGTCCATTTCTAGTCATACAAGTCGCACCTCCCAAATTGGACTTCACTAATAGTATCCCTATCCACTGGGCCACTATGGACGACACTCCGCCAATGTTAGGGTGGGGAGCCCCTGCAACTCCCACCTCGACGATAGTTATCGGTGGGATTTTCCCTCCTGGTATTTCAGGTCAAATGGAAAATGTAGTTCAGTCCGTCATCGCCGTGAAAACCTGTAGCATTGCCTCGCTGATTGTTGGTCCCACTTGAGTTTTGAGTGAATATGCATCGTTTTCATCAACAATGAATGATTTATCTTACGAAATTCCATCGATGGAAACACTTAACGCGGTGGTTAGTTCTCAGCCAACATCCCAGTTTTTGAATGTTGGTGTAGGGAGCACTCCAACTCCTTACCAATCCATGTCTTGAGGCAGGGGACACATTCCTCCGTCAACCCCATTCATCGGAAGTGGACCTGTTCAATATTACGACCCTAATCCCAGATGGCGCTGGGGTGATTTCATGGGTAGTGGACCTCAATCTGCTAGTATTCCATCTACGTCGACCCCTTTCACACTTTACGGTGGGTTTGGGATTAACCCTTTCACCGCATCCACAAGGGGGACACCCCTTCCTAGGCTAGTTTTTCCCCTGGAAATGAACTTTGTCTTCACTAGGGGAACCATTGGGGAATACCCCTCAACAATTCTAGTGGAATCCATCTCAAGGGATTTCGAAAGGGGGAAACCCCTTTCTCAGTAAGTCTACCCCCATGCCAGGATTTGTTCCTATGCATGGGGGGCCCGCTGGGGGAAACCCCCGTTCTTATTTTGGGAGTCATATGGTTGGAGGTGTTCCTCCATTCAACCAGGGCCAACAATGTTTCATCCCAAGATATGGTTTGATAGAAAACTCTTTTTGGAATCCTGGTGCCACTTCCAACCCATGACCTTGTTTTCAGGATGCTCATCAATCAATGACGGAACCTAGGTTACCATTTATGAAAATGATACATTTTCCAGAATTATCCAAGTTAATGAATGATCCCATTTGTCATGACTCTAGTTTTCCTCTGGTCCCAACCAAACTACCTTCAAAAATTCCAAAATTCAAAGGGAAAAGTGGCGAGGATCCACAAGACCACGTTACGACATTCCACTTGTAGTGTTTTTCCAACTCGCTTAATGACAATTCAATTCGATTGTGGTTTTTCCAATGTACTCTCACTGGAGGAACTTCCAAGTGGTATATTCAACTTGAGAGGGGGAAGTACTTGAATTTCAATGATTTAGCCATGGTTTTACAAAACCATTTCCATGTCGTTGTTCGATATGATGCCAAGACAAAATTTATGGCTAATTTTGAGCAAGATAACGCCACACACATTTCCGATCACATTCGGGAATGGAAGAGAAGGAAGAGTTTGATTAAGGATATTGTTCCACCAAAGGTCCTCCTTGAATGTTTCCTGAAATATATACTCCCCTATATTTCGAAAAACGTTGCAACTTTAGGAGTGTTTTTAGAGGAACATGCAATATTTCGATCACAACAGTTAGAGCTCATATACTCTCAGTCAGGCATTCTCTATGAGATTATTCTGAAATATACTCTCAACTTGGTAAAGCTAAAGTATAACCCACATTCCTATTGTATAGTGGGTTATAATCAAACAAAATCTACAGACCTGACCACTAGCTAGATGTAAAAACTTGGTATTCAATAACTTACGATCAGTCCAGCCTCTGGCTCGACCACCCCCACCACCCAATCTTCCGATGTACATTCTATGCAAACGAAGACTTTGAAGGGTCCTTAGAAACTCGGAGAGAAGAAAAAAGGAAAGGGTAAGAAAGGTTGTGGGGGAAATAACAAAAAGTTGGATAAGAATTCTGAGGGGGACAAGGATGAAAAAAGGAAGGTGAAGTTTTCTTACAAGCTTTATAGCGATGATCACCTTACACTCCGGTTCCCACAAATGGAAGAAGCCCAACATATTATTAATTTGAATCAATAACAAGAACCTACTGTGTTGAAGAACCCTTTCCCAGAAGGGTAGAATTTGCAAGTTGTTTCTTCCAACTTCAACCCACAAGGGGGCACTTCAAGTGACCCCCCCTCTGATGGATATAAATGAGTAGTAAACATTCTTATCCATTCAAAGCTAAAGGATGTAGATTTGTCGACAAGGTCTCATAATTATGATAATCCAGAGTCGACTGAGAAGGGTAAGAAAACTTCAGAAGTTCATGCCCCCCTACATATAGAGAATCCTGGCAAAGAGAAAACGCCATGCAGACCTAAGGGTGTTTATAAAGGGACAATGCATAACCCTTATGCAAGAGCCGCTCCCAATTATTCAATTGTTGAGGATTTGGATCAAACTCCCTGTGCAATGTCCGCTTTTGAGGTGGTCCAAAGTTTCCCTTCTCAACACACTGCATTTTTGTCTACCATAGGAGATGTTGATTCTTCTAGTAAGTTCATAATGAAGTTTGATGCTACTGATGTGAGGCGACACCTTCCATATCATGTATCTTTTAAGATTGGTGTTGTTTGAAATAATATCTTAGTTAAGAGAACAATATTTGATGAAGGTGCTTCAACGTGTGTAATGTCTGTGTCATGTTGGAAAGCTATCAGTTCTCCTGATATTACCCCCTCTCCTACATTCTTGAATGCCTTCGATGATTGTTCATTTCGACCACATGGTATGATTCATTCTTTCTTGGTTACACTAGGGGGAAAGTCTGTTTGCATAGAGGTTGAAGTGTTCGACGCACTACTCGACTATAATATCTTGTTAGGAAGAATTTGGACATATGCCATGATGATTCTCATCTCGAAATTATTGTAGATTATATGTTTTCCCCATGAGGGAATAAATGTGACGATCGATTAGGTGGCATCCAAACTTTTTGACACAACAACTAAGCCTGGGACTATTGCCCCTTGGATTGAAAACTCTTAGGTGGCCATTGAGAGAATTGGTTATGGTATTTACCCTTCGCTTATGAAATCTTTTGAATCTCCCACACCGATTTCATATGTTTGCACCACTTCAGTTAATAAGGTCTCTTCATATTTCTCCCTGAATGCAGTCGAATATATAATGGAGAGTTTAAGTCAACCATTGTTGGAAGTGTTGATGGGGTAGTCAATCCCTTGGCTGGGCATGGTGTCTAAGATGAAGGAAATATGGATAATATATAGGAGATGATCCCGATCAAGATCTCTAAGAATCCTGATGTCGTTGAAATTAACATCTTCATCGGAGAAGAATGCTCACAAGACAAGATTGTTCAATACACGAAATTTTTTAAATAGTTTTGAGACTTGTTTGCATGGTCTTACGAGGAAATTCCTGGCATTGATCCCCAGATAGTTCAACATGAAATTCAAATCTACGAAATTTCAAATCCGGTTCAACAAAATTTGAGGCCCGTAAACCCTAGGAAAGTAGCAATATTCAAAGCAGAGATATAAAATCTACTTAATGCGGGCTTTATCTACCCTTGCTTTTGACGAATTGGGTCTGTAACCCAGTTCCGGTGGATAAGAAACAATGTACAATTCAGGTTTGCATGGATTTCTGGGAATTAAACAAGGCTTATCCCAAAGATAAATTATCGATGCCATTCATGGATCATATCTTAGATGAGTGTGCAGGGAGTGAAATATTCTCATTTATGGATTTTTTTTCTAGGTACAACCATATTGAAATTCGTCCAGAAGACCAGCAAAACACAACCTTTATATGCCCCCAGGGAACCTTTGCTTACAAGAATATTCCCTTTGGTCTTAAAAACACTGGTGCTACATTCCACCAGGCCATGATGTTCACTTTTCATGAATTGAATCATATAGTGCATGCATAATTAGATGTTATAATGACTCATTCACAGAAGAGAATCAAACATCTCTTACACCTCTGCTTGGTTTTTGAACGATGTCATTACTATCGGATCCGATTGAATCGATAGAAGTGTATATTTTATGCGATATCCAGTCATCTTCTTTGATTCATTGTTTCAATGAAGGGGATCATGGTTGACCCCTTAAAGGTTGAGGAAATAGTTCTGTTACCTCCCCTGTGTATGATTAGACAACTTCAAAGCCTACAGAGAAAGGCAAACTTTCTTCGGTGATTCGTGCCGAACTAGGCCAACATAACAAAAGGTTTTATGCACCTTTTGAAGAAAGTGGCCCCATTTTAATGGGATGAAGACACACAATATTCATTTGATTATTTAAAGAAATATTTGGTTTCGACTCCTTTGCTGAGTCCCGCCAACTACAATCATGATTTCTTGTTGTATTTGGCAGTCACCGAATCATCTATTGGCATGGTTCTTGTTCAGGAAGATGATGAGCTCCAAGAGCATGCCATATATTATTTAATCCATGTGTTAATAGGTCCTGAACTCAAGTATTCACATGTTGAAAAGATGGAACTGACATCGTTTCATTCTTTCCAACGAATTCAACACTATATTATGCTATGTAAGACAACAATTATTGTCATCGTTAATCCTTTCCAATATGTTTTGACTACTATAATTATTGGCGGGAAGTACAAAAAAATGATTTTTGTGCTTTAGGAGTTTGATTTGGACTTTACATCCATGAAGTCTAAGAAGTTTTTGGTCTTTTCTGAGTTAATGTTAGAGTTCCCAGTTGATAATGAGGAAAGTGAAATGACATAATTGTTTCTGGATGAGCATATTTTCCTCATTTCTTTGTGTGACCCGTGGTATGGGGATATTCTTATATATATCCAAACTATGAAGTTTCCTCCAAACTATTCACGAGACAAGCGATGACAAGTTTTTCACATGGATAAAAACTACCTCATCATCACTGACACTTTTTATTGGCATGGGTTGGAATCGATTCTTCTTCGTTGTTTGACTTTTGAAGAAGCGGAGGTTGTTTTGAATGACTTCCATAGTGGAGCATGTGGTGTTCACCTATCTGGGTTGGAAACATCCCAAAATATTTTGTACACCAGGTAATTCTATCCCACGATCTCTTTCTTATCTATATGGCTATAGGGTGTATCCTTATCCCTATTTGGGCCATCCAAGGAAGAGTATAGTGGATGATTCAATGCTTGAGGAATTCTCTGAGGAACCTGTACAATTGGCTTCGAGGAGGTGTGTTTTTATAGGGGCAGACCCAAGGTTCAATGCTTATCAGTGCACCAAAAAAACCTCGACTAATGGGCCTTTCGACAACACCTGCGAAGAAGGCGAAGTCTCACCCGAGGTAGAAGTAGTAGGGGTTACAGGAAGCAGGTTTCTGTAACCAGGATGGGACACAGATCTATGATAAGAGTACTTCACAGAATAGTCTATTAACACTAGGAATCAACATGAATTAGTTTCTCAACACCGTAGAGAATAACCAAAGATAGATTTAGAGTAGCAACAAAAAAATATTATGCACCTTAAACACTTAGCACTTAGCACTGTGAATGATATCTAGCATTTTAACATAAGGTCTAGCATTGTGAATTAGATATAGGTCTATTATCACTTAGATTTAGGAGGAAAAAGACCAGCTACAGAGGGAAAAGGAAAATATGTTCACAGAGTGGGCCACGGTCAAAGAAGCGGTAAGTAAAGCATGTCGCTCTGTGCTAGGCTTGGCACACGAGGAGCAAGAGCCGGTCGAATCTCAAGTAGTGAATCTCGCTGAGACCCTCCAACAGCTTTAGGCTAGGATAATAGAATTGGAGGCCCAAACAATACCGAGCACCCCACAGGAGGTGCGTGACCAGAGGGAGGAGACCGCTAAAAAAAAATTAGTAAGAATAAGAGCCCTCACCTCAGAATGTAAATAGTTAAGTGATAAAAGTGCCTAGACATATGACCCGAGGTAGCAAGTCGAGGTAGCTCGAGTTAAGATAAAGGCCTTCGAAGCAACATTGTCCGGACCTGAGTGACTCAGGACAAGTCACAGGTGAGTGTTGGGGGCCTGTTGGCCCTTGACCAAGTTTTGAGGAAACCTTGGTCATATTTGGCCCACTTTTGGACTTCGAGATGCTGGTCGAAGAAGGAATGCCTAGGCGGAGCTGAGATTGCGGATCTCACTTATTTTGCGGGCTATGTGGACCCAATAAGGGGTTCTATAGGGTTTTTGTAATGGTTTTATGGGATGTCGACCCATGGGTTTTCCAATGTTTAGGCCTTATTGTAAGGGTTTGTAAAAGTATAAATAAAGAAGAATGTATTGTACAAGTAGTAGTTTTAGCGAGCTAAGTGAAAATAGTTAGATTTTCTTTGTGCAGAAGAATGTATGTGCGTTAAGGCTCTGTGCTCGATAGAGAGTTGGCTCTGTGCCTTGAACAAGTTTTGGAAGGAGGATCTAGGGCTCAGTGCACAAATCTCATGTATGGTGCGAATCTTGACTCCGTGGCTTAGTGCACAGGAGTGAATGAATGTAATATTCAGATGAATAATAAAGAGGCGAGGCGGTTGGTGGACGTAGCCCCACACTGGGGTGAACCACATATATCTCGTGTCTTATGGTTTTCTTTGTGCTATGTCATTTATGTTATGAATCTCCTTAGTGCTTAGATTAGGATGTGTAATGGATATGTATGTGTTTCTTAAATGATTTTCTTATGTTAAAATGCTAGATATGATTCATAGTGATAAGTGATAAGTGTTTAAGGTGTATAATAGTTTTTTGTTACTACACTAAATCTATCTTTGGTTATGCTCTGCGATGTTGAGAAACTAATGCATGTTTCTTCCTAGTGTTAATAGACTATTCTGCGAAGTACTCTTATCACAGATCTGTGTCCCAGCCTGGTTACAGACACTTGCGTCCTGTAAACCCCCTGCTTCTACCTCGGGTGAGACTTTGCCTGCTTCGCAGGTGTTGCCAAAAGGGTCGGTAGGAAGGGTTTTGTTGGTGCGCTATGAAGCGTTGAACCCTGGGTAGAATCAGGGGGGTTATAGGACATAGGTGTCTGTAACTAGGCTAGGAAGTAGATCTGTGATAAGAGTACTTCGTAGAATAGTCTATTAACACTAGGAAGCAACATGCATTAGTTTCTCAACATCGCAGAGCATAACCAAAGATGGATTTAGCGTAGTAACAACAAAATATTATGCACCTTAAATACTTATCACTTAGCATTGTGAATCAGATATATCTTTTTAACATAAGCAAAGCATTTAAGAAACACATACATATCCATTACACATCCTAATCTAAGCACTAAGAAACTTCATAAAATAAATAACATAGCACAAAGAAAACCATAAGACACCAGATATACGTGCTTCACCCTAGTGTGGGGCTACATCCACTAACTGCTTTGCCTCTTTATTATTCGTCTGAATCTTACATTCATTCACTCCTGTGCACTAAGCCCCAGAATTAAGCTTCGCACCAGATAGAAGATCTGTGTACTGAGCCTTAATGCACATACATTATTCTGCACAAAGCAACTCTATCCATTTGCACTTAGCTCGCTAAAACTACTACTTATACAATACATTCTTCTTTATTTATACTTTTACAAACCCTTACAATAAGGCCTAAACATAGGAAAACCCATGGGCCAAAATCCCATAAACCCATTACAAAAAACCTAAAGAACCCCTTACTTGGTCCACATATCCTGCAAAATAAGTGAGATCCACAATCTTAGCTCTGCCTGGGTGTTCGTCCTTCGACCAACGTGTTGAAGTCCAAAAGTGGGCCAAATATGACCAAGGTTTCCTCAAAACTTGGTCTAGGGCCAACAGACCCCCAACACTCACTCGTGACTCGTCCCGAGTCACTTAGGTCTGGACAATGATGCTTCGAAGGCCTCAAGATTAACTCGAGTTGCCTCAATTTGCTGCTTCACCTGAGCCTCCTTCTCAATGAGATCTTGGATCGTCTACTCTGTAACAGGCCCTTCCAGGCATTGTTCTACTATTGCAATCACTTGGTCTAGTTGTGAGACTTGTCCATCAATCTTCTCGAACACCTTGCATGATTCATCTTGCACAGGTTGTAGCTTCTGTATGACTTCCATTACCTTATCTTGGAGGGCAGTAATCTGCTACATTACTACGCGCTACTCCCGAGATCTCTTCATTCTTTCTACTGCAGTGAGAAACTTCATGTGCACCTGCACTGAAAATTCCTACTGTTGCACCTCCTGTAACTGCGCTTCCAACTTCCTTAGCTCTGGATCCTCGGCAAGGCATTCATATGTCTGAGTGCTTCTATCACTTAACTGTTTACATTCCGAGGTGAGGGATATTATTCTTACTACTGTGTTTTTAGTGGTCTCCTCCCTCTGGTCACGCACCTCCTGTGGGGTTCTCGGTGCTGTTTGGGCCTCCAATTCTATTATCCTAGTGTGAAGCTGCTGGAGGGTCTTAGTGAGCTTCACTACTTGAGCTTCGACTTACTCTTTCTCCTCTTGTGCCAAGCCTGGCACAAAGTGACATGGTTTACTTATCGCTTCTTTGACTTTGGCCCGCTCTGTGAGAAGCTACTCCTTTTCCTTCTGTAGTTGGGATTTTTCCTCTTGAAGCTCTACTTTGTCATTTTCATGGGCATCTACACTGTCCTGCACTGCTCATAATTGCATTAAGACTTCGTCCTTCTCCTTTTTCAAGGCTTCTGTAGCCTTCTCATTTTATTCTTGATCTCTTTGGAATCAAGATTCTATTGCATCCAAAATCCTTCTCAATTGGGCTGGTTCATCCCCCAATTCTGCAATTTGTGAGGAGGAATGTGCAAACGGCGTAGTAGGTACTGCATAGACCAAGCGAATAACTTGCTACACTTATTTCAATTCCCTCTCAATTCTTCCATATAGATCCTTCTGCTTCTCCCTGTATCTCTTCAATATTTCCTCAGAGGCATCCTCCATAGCTCCGCGGACTAGAATGATGTCATCATCTGTGAAGGTGGCTTCCAACTAGGGTTTTTTAGCATGCGTCTTCTTCCTTGCTGAGGGTTTCTTCGAAGAAACCTTCCTCTTCTGTGGTGTCACTGTCTCAACGGGGGGATCTTTAGGTGGTGTAGCTTTGCCTCCTCCTTCTTCTTCCTCTCCTTCATCTCCTCCTCCCCATCCTTTTGCTTCATGTTCTCCTCCTCCTCCAGGCAAGCCAGACCCATTATTTTCATAAGCATTTCCCTCTTCATCACTATCTATATCCTGGACTTCCTCTTTCTTTTTCTTCTTCTTCATCCCACTGGACTGTTCGACATGCTCAACCCATGTAACTATGGGGCTTCCTATGGTCTCGATGTCAGATAATTCTGCATCAGCGATAGCTACAAGAGAATCCTCTGGCCATTCCTTTGTAATATGCTCCATATCTTCATCTGTCATCTTGTAGTATGACTTTAATTCTTCCTGGTTCTCATCTATGTGTGCAGTGATGTAAATGAAATGAGGATCAACGCGAAAATTTTCTATTGGTTAGTACTAGTGCAGGGTGTGCGGTGTCATATGTAGGAATGATTCGATGGAAACCTTTAACTACTGATAGTATGCATGAAACATGACATTATACTGCCACTACTTCGTCATGTCCTTGTTATACCACAGGGTTGAAAACCAAGTGACCAATGACTCCGTAGTTTTGATCTCTGGGAAGGTGGCTCATTCAAGCATTTTATAAGTGACAAATGTGATCAAAATGATCAGCCAATTGTAATGGAATTCATATCCCAAGTCCTAAGCTTCGCGACAATCCTTCTCTAGCTCGTTTACGAGGTAGTTCTCCCAGTTCATCTGCATGCATTTCACACACTTTCCTTCGAGGTCCACCACGAACCCAGTGACCTATGTGGGGCAGTTCTTCCTTACTATCTTTCCAACTAGGAGTTGGAAAGTGAGGCGCACTGCGCCAAACATCGGTCCGAGGCCTTCCCTGGAAAAAATTGCTGAGGGTCAGGACCCTTCATTCTCAAACTTGTGATCTGGTGGATCAACGCCGAATCCACAATAATCCTCCTGTCAATCCATAAGTATCTTGCATGATAGCATGACATAAGGAGTTTAATGCAAGTGTTAACCTCTTGGTGGTAACCAAAATGCGGGATCTTCATCACATTCAACACAGTGGACTGTGCCAATCCCTTAATCCATGGATGTGAGACGAGGAAAGGTTTCTTTCTGGTTGACTTTTTCAAGTATCGATGGGGCGCTAACATAACATAGTTCTTCCTATCTCCTAAGTTGAATTCATTGTTCTTCAACATCGAGATATGTCCTAACTGACTCCCGACTATTCGAATTACTTTTAGAATGTACACATTAAAAACGGAGTACTCAAAGTCTCGAGGAATAATTTCATGGTTAAAAACACCAACCAAAGGTGGGATATAATCAGCCAGGATCAATGGGATATTCTTTGCGTTAGGCAGATCACCGCGGTACTTACTTCGCTGTTCAGTTACGGGGTTGACATGGTCGAAAAAACGTCCATTCGAAGGGGAAGCCTACAGTCCCCTAGTCGACGATGCTTGGATACCTTTGGATATCGGTCTGTCAGCCATTAGCTTCTTAAGGAATTCTCCAATTCACTAGGTTCACTCGACATTATAGATTTTATCAGACAAACAGGGTAGACAAATAGACAACAGGGTAGACAAACAGATAGGTGGGGTCTAGTTCCATATAACATAACTCAACACTTGGACAATTCTCTGCTTAGTTCAATCAATCACAGGTAACAAAAAGTGGTCCCAACACAGTGACCGACGAGTTGAATAAGTGGGGCATCGTGACAGATCTTCCAACAGCCAGGAAATGCTTCCATAAATGTAAGACTTTCCGTTATGGCGCGATCTCAACGTCCAAAAGATGTCCATCAACCCATAGATGCATTTGCTAACTGTTCCAGAGTGTCATTCTAATGGTAAAGATGCCTCCAACGATCATCTAACCTCATTGAGGTGAAGTCCCATTATGCATGGACCTGCTATTTCAACGAGGTTCAAATTCTACGAATCGGCCTCCTGGAAGGTTCCAATCTGCGACGTCTTCCATCTAGTTTCTGTAACTTCTTGTAGCTTTTCTAACTTAGCCTTCTTTTTATTGAGCTTCCTTACCTTCTTCCCTATGATATGAGTCTCTCTAACTATTTCTGGAATCCTCTTTATATTTTTATTCTTATCTTCCCCTAGTGTAGTGGCTTGGCTTCGTACTATTGAGGTGCCCTCAAAGGGTCTGAAGTTAATATCTCTTTTCTTAACACTTTCTGAGTGGGCATACTTATTTATTGAATATATAAGTTCTTCAAGCCTTCTTTCATTCTATCAACCTTGATATCTAAGTCTCTTTCTTTCTGTCCCTCCTGCATTGTTACTTTGCTCTGTTGCTTCGACTTATCCTCTCGGTCTTCTATTAGTCAGTCTATTTTCCTAGCTATGAAATCCCTTAATTCTTGATTTTTCTTTTCTGTAGCTTCTTCCTCTAATTTTCTTCTGATCTGATCCTTCTCAATCCAAGTCTTACCTAGCAATAGTGGGAAAGGGGCGCTATACCCAACAAACCTAATGACTTCAAACTCTTCTTCAATCGATGTTCCATGAGAAATAATAGGTACACTAGTTACTCTTCCACATAAAGTTATCATATTAGTTTTAAACAAGCCTATCCTTCCTAAAGAAGGTACCACAATAGGATTTCCCAAGATTCCCCAAGTTTCTTCTGTCATAATATTCACTCGTGTTTCTTCATCCAAGACACAGTCTATGTCGAAGTCTTCTATTCTTGAACTTATGCGCTGTTTTTCTTTAAGGATTTCTGGTACACTGACATCTTTATGAACATCCATCATTTATTTCAACTGTAATAACGTAGTCTGAACTTTCTCTTAATGACTTTATAACATGCCCTTAGTCACTTGACTTTTTTCATAGTTTTCTTGTCTTATGTTTATCCCTTCAACTTTAGCAATAATCCTTGGACAATCCTGAACCTCATGACCAACGATATTACAACAAATACAAATAGGGCCTACCTTAGGACATTCCTTAGCAATATGTCCCAGTCTTCTGCAATTATAACACAATGTCAATCCTCTTTTTCTTTTAAATGTTCCCCAACCTTTTCTGTACTGTGCACTTCCCCTAGGATCATAGTGATGGACCTGCAATGTGAAAAAATTCTTTCTAGGTTCCTGCATCCACTTATTAGTCCAAAAAATCTTTATATGCATAGGAATAACATATATTTATTCATTTCCATTAAATTTACAAAAATCAACTCTTTCTTTCAATTGCACGCTAGCCTTCAGACTAGGACAAAATCTATTAAACATACTTAAGTTCATGCTTTCAAAACAAAAATTTTCACTTATCTTTCTCTTGCCAAAGCACAAAGCTTTCTTCTTTAGGATCTTACCTCTTTTCTTTAGATCAACTTACTTTCTTAGCACAAAGCTTCACAAGTTAAGTAGAGTACTATGCACTTCGAAAACATATCTACACACAAAGATTCTCTTTTTCTTTACTTTAGTTCCTAGCAATCATAGTTTCAGGTCCCGACAACAGAACCATTTGTTAGCACATGGATATACCTAGGGTTCAACGCTTAACAACGCACCAAAAAAACCCCAACTACCCACCCTTTCGGCAACACCTGCGAAGCAGGAGAAGTCTCACTCGAGGTAGAAGCAGGGGGGGTTATAGGACGCAGGTGTTTGTAACCAGGATGGGAAACTGATATGTGATAAGAGTACTCTGAATAATAGTCTATTAACACTAGGAAGAAACATGCATTAGTTTCTCAACATCACAGAGCATAACCAAAGATAGATTTAGCGTAGTAACAACAAAATATTATGCACCTTAAACACTTAGCGCTTACCAATGTGAATCAGATCTAGCATTTTAACATAAGCAAAGCATTTAAGCAACACATACATATCCATTACACATCCTAATATAAGAAATATGAAGATTAATAACATAAATAACATATCACAAAGAAAACCATAAGACACCGGATATACGTGGTTCACCCCAGTGTGGGGCTACGTCCACCAACCACTTTGCCTCTTTATTATTCATCTAAATCTTACATTCATTCACTCCTGTGCACTAAGACACAGAGTCAATCTTGATACCAGACAAGATATATGCACACTGAGCACCAAATCCTCCTTCCAAAACTAGATCAAGGCACAAAGCCAACTCTCTATCGAGCACAGATATTTAACACACATACATTCTTTTGCACAAAGCAACTCTAAATATTTGCACTTATCTCACTAAAACTACTACTTCTGCAATACATTATTCTTTATTTATACTTTTACAAACCCTTACAATAAGGCCTAAACATGGGAAAACCCATGGTCTGAAATCCCATAAACCCATTACAAAACCCTAGAGAACCCCTTATTGGGTCCACATAGCCTGCAAAATAAGTGAGATCCGCAATCTCAGCTCCACCCGGGCGTTCCTTCTTCGACCAACGTGTCGAAGTCCAAAAGTGGGCCAAATCTGACCAAGGTTTCCTCAAAACTTGGTTGAGGGCCAACATGATGCCAAAGAAGAGACAAGGTTGTAACTTACCTTTCTGATTTGGTGTTAATAGAAGAGTTTTTTTTCCCTCCAATCATGTGTTCATTGTATGTTTTTTCTTATTAAGTTTTTTTTGAATATGATATATGACATGTATACTCTTTGATTGGGTAACCACCTTCGTAGCAACTCTTGTATTTTTTCCATTTTGCAATTTGTTTCTAGCAAAGGATCTGGATCTCATCGAGAGAAAGGAGTGGGATCAACATCAAAAATGACATTTAAGGTGCACCCTTTCTCCCTATTCCTTCCCTAACTTCTCCTTGTAAAGTATTTATTCTTTTAGTTTTGCGTGCTTGCCTTGGAGGGAATATTTCTATCTTCTCTATACAGTCTTGATATGCTGTGATTTCGATCCAAAATCATGTGGGAAATATCCTATCAACAATATTCCATGTAGCTCGTCCATGCTCAAGCTGTCAAGATATGTTATTTCTTCAAAGGATGATATATTAGGATAAAATCTTATAGGTAGAGATCTCATAACTTTTTGAATAACCATTGAATCATCAAATTCTTCTCCCAGTCCTTTGACAGTGTTCACTGTTTCATCAACTCATAGAATGTAGGCTACAATGTATTCATCTTCCTTCATCTTCAATTTCTCAAACTTGTCTCTAAGGGTTTGAAGCTTGCCTCCCTTGACTTTGATATCTCCTTTGTAAATATTTTGAAGTTTATCCCAAAAATCCTTTTCGTTCTTGCAATGCATAACTTTGAAAAATATTGAATCATCCAGATTGCTCAGAATGGCGCCTTTATTCTTTGATTTGTTTTCATTGAGTTTCTTTCCATATTTATCAGTTGGCGGAGTGGCTAGTGAGACATAACGATCTACTACTAACCTTGGTTCGCCTTGGTGCTCCAATTTAGCATATTGCATGATCTCCTTCTAGTGGTTAAATTGTTTCTTGAAGGACATGCTTTGATACCAATTGTTTGAATACTGAGAGTGGGGGGGGTGAATCAATATGAGTACTTTATTATCTCTTTTAGCCACAATATGTAATCATTAATATCATTATCAATGTATCATCAATATATCATGAGTATTATAAGTCAACAAAGCATAATAGACGTACATAAAAACATAGTACACTGGAATTTACGTGGAAATCCAAATGGGATAAAACCACAAAATTTGTTTCTTATATATCAAAATAATACATTCATTGGAAGCACCAACTTCCCAATTCTCTGACTACAACTAGAAGGAGGATACAACCCCCTATTTACAGGTTCCAACCTAAAGGAAGATACAACTCCCGAAATTCTTTGGTTCCAACCAGAAGGAGGCTACAATCCCCTGATTCTCAAGCTCCAATTTGAAGGAAGATGCAACTCCCTATGTTCTCTAGCTACAACTGAAAGGAGGCTAAAACCCTCTTTCCTTGCCCCATCCTTCCACCCTGAAATTTAAATGTAGACCAACTATCACTACCACAATCACTACCACTGTCAACCTGTCACTGTATCCAACCTGTCACTGTCACTATACCATCAGCCTGTAACTATCACTGTCACATCAACCAACTTGTCATTGTCACTGTCGCATCAACCAACCACTGTCACTATGTCACTGATATACCATCATCAACCAACTATAACTACTCACATGGATACAAAAACCATCACCAAACCATTACATCAATCATCAACCATGTACATCAACCTATATCAACCATGCACATCACCCTATACCATACCATGTACATAAAACTATACCATACCATTCATATCAACCATGTACATCAACATGTACCACACTATGCACATCAACTTGTGCCATACCATGCATCAAGCATGTATCAAACCTGTACCATTTCATGCGTCAACCTCAACATGTACCAACATCACCAAGACATACATGTACCAAGAATGTGCCTCACATCAGGCACCAAATATGTGACTCAAACATAGACCAATGAATCAACAAGATACCAAAGGAATGGCCATCACATCATCAACATGTAACCAATATGTACCTCAAACCGTGTATCTTACCATCACCAATATGCCAAGTATGCCTCAAGCTTTCACCACATCATCATCAAGCATAACCTTCACAACAAGTACACAAACATACCAGTTCCTATGTAGCTAACCTGAAACCCTGAAATGCATACCTGTAAGTTATATTCTATCTTCAGGGAGTTGTTACCATCATTTCCCCCAAACTTTTCTTGTTGTTGCGGGACTAAGACATCCTGTCTCACAAGGACTCGTGTGATAGTTATACTGTAACCCATGGGGATGCCTTGCAGAACACTAATAGAATGACCCACGGGGATAAAAAAAAAACTAGGGTTTCCTAAAATATTTATTCTCACCACTCCAATGTCAAAACTCTTGTACTCTTCAGTCTTCTCTACCTCATATTTTACCATCGCAAGCTTAGCCAAAAGATCACTAGTTCACTAGAAGATATTCAATAGAATAAGTGAGTGAATATATTTGTGAATGAATCTTTGAGGTGTATTTCACTTTTTTTGAGTAACCAATTTCCTTAAACTTAGGGGCTTCTTAACTTTCTTGTTACAACCTCTTTACCCTTTCATTAAAGACTTGTAACAAACTAGGGGCTTCTTGACCATTCTTCGGGGCTTCTAACTTCACAATGCCATAACTCCTGAATTGCGAGGAACTACATGGTGTAATACCTATTAACGAAAACAACTTGACAAGGAATATCCATCCACGAGTGAGTTTCCTTCATTTAATCTGTATTTCATGACCTAATGCCATGATCAACTACGATATCCATAACCATACTTATGGGTTTCTTGTAGACTTTTTCAAATCATCTTCCTATGAGGGCCATGCTTAGAGATATGACATAAGGGGACCACTTTGTATACTTCTCTAAAGAAACCCATCATATCAATTGACACCAATCCACTACTCGTTGACATCAATGACAACCAACTGTCCATCACTTTCATGCACCTAGATTTGGTATTACATGTAAATATGAAGTCAAAATGACATTAGAGTAAAATTTACACCCTAGTCTCAATGTTAACCCAAATTGAGTGGTTGAACTTGAATAAGGTGTAATTTTTTATTATACACCTGCATATATCCTTATATTGGAAGTTTCATAGAAACACCTACCTAATGTGCATAAAGGCTAACAATTACTTTGTAAAATTGAAGGGCCAATTTGTTAAAGTTGGCTATAGGAAGGTGCACTCCCAAAGTTTGATAAGCCTCCATAGTTTATTTTTTAAGTTGTAACTTGATGATTACATTAGTTTTAACATGTTTGTACAATTATGAGTGTATTTACACTCCAAAAAGGATGATTTATATGCACAATTTTTATGACCTTTTGATGAAATATAGAATGAATAGGTCAATATTATAGGAAATATTACAAGCTACAGGGTTGTAGAAAAATTGTAGAAAAACTACAGTGGTGAATTTTGTATGATGAGATGATGTATATATAGGAAAATTAGTATTTCATTCTTTAATATGAGATATGTATTCCTTAAAAAGAAAATGCACGCTCAAAATGGAAATTATGTGTTTTCTGCTTGAAAACATGGCATGTTGTAAAATGCACACCCTTGAGTGAAAAATGCAAGTGTTGTGTTAGGATTTGCATGATAAATTATTGAAAGCATAATTTTAGAGACAATTTATATTGTTATATGAATTATGCACAATATACACAGTATCCTTATGAAATTTCATGAAAATAGGGCATTGAGGAAGATGCATGCCCTGTTAGGGAAAAAGACATGTTGTACATACGTTGTTGTGTCATGAGAATTTGGTGCAGGGTGAAATATATATATATATATATATATATATATATATATATATATATATATATATATATATATATATATATATATATAT
>SNQJ01S0014686.1:47880-97064 GCA_010110895.2 Picea sitchensis
ATATATATATATATATATATAGTTAAATGCATGAACTAATATGTATTGTTACAAATGAAACTATGAAATTATTTATAGTGATAGATGATAGATTAATGATTTACACAAGTGAAATATTGTGGTTGTGGATTGTTGTTGTAAATGAAGTTTGAACATACCCTGAAGTGAAAACTGCAATCCTTGTGTTAGGGTTTGCATTAAATCTTCCTTAAATCACAATTGTAGGGAAAATTTATATCTTTATATGAATTATGCACATTATTCCCACCGTCCTTATGAAGTTTCATGAAAACAAGGCATTGAGGAAAATTCATGCCTTGTTATAGAAAAATGCAGGTTGTATATATGTTGTTGTGTCTCCAAAATTTGGTGTAGGGTGAAATATACATTTTGGTTTGGGGTTACATGCATGAACTAATATGTATTGTTACATATACAACTCTGAAATTCTTTATAGTGATAGATGATAGATTAATGATTCCTCAAGTGAAATATTGTGGTTGTGGATTGTTGCACTAATACATATGGGGTCAAAATTCGACAAAATATTACAATGATATGAGTTAAATTAATCGTACCATTGTGGATTACTACTCTTTCAATCATTTTTTTCAGGCTCCCTAACATTTATCTTACTTTCGATGACTCTTCTCACTACATCGCTATAACGACGTCAAGGAGCCATATTTCGACAAAAGTTACACTTCTTGTCAGCAAGGTATGGAAATTTCTATAACGATGAAAAATTGATATTTTGTCAATATATAGACGAGAGTTAAAACATGGATATTTCTATCGAAGGCAATGCAAACTTTCATCCATGTAATGACTAAAATGCACACGTTCATCTATATACAGAAGCAATAACACTTTGACTAGTCAAATTTTGCGTTCTCAAAGATTGTCAGAATTTTGAATGCCCATCGATGTCCCAAAGATATTTGCGGGTCTTTAAAAAACCAAAGAGCCATTTGAAAGTTCTTAATGTTCATTTCCTTAGTCATGTTTGACTTGGTTGACTATCGTCAGACATGCGACAAAAGTTAGAGATTTCGACAATTTAGTGGTAGCTGTGACATCTGTAAAATCTTAATCATCTATTCATTATTCAACACATGTAATAGTCTCTTTTATATAAAATGTGCCTTGTTTCACATCAAATTCTTGATTTATATAGCTTGGATTTTGGATGTACTTTGAAGGTTAAATTATAATTTTTTTGTAGAAATTCTTACTCCAACACCTAAGTACTTTTTATCTAGTGATCACCTTATTACAATCGGATTAGCAGCTCACAAAACAATAATACACTAATGAAATATTCAACTCAATATCATTTAGCAGAAGCATAAACTAGGAAACTAAATCAAGCACACATGAACAGTAGAATTTTTGGGTAAATACCCATGGAAAAACCCCAGAGGGAAAACCGATGTTGAGAATGATTTTATTATGCTAAAATCAGGGCTCATGTAATAGGGATGATATCCCACTGAGATAAACACAACTACAGACTAACCTATGAAGGGATAACCTGTTGTATAATCAATTTTGACACAATTTTCTAGGCATCTATGAATGTCTCTTCAGTGACTCACGGATATCCATGACTTTCCCCACTATGACTCGTAGATGTCCGCGATTTTCTCCTCCGTGAACCACATATATGTATGAAAAGTATATACAAAAACATTTGTACAGTTTGACTCTTTCATGTGGCTTTCTTATGTTGAAACCCACCTGCGTATGCCTCTATTCTCTCTTCTCCTTGACCTGTAAGATATCTAGATGAAGGTCCTTCTTCACCTATCCAAGATCTTGAACCATAGTCCTTCGTGATCCAATACTATGTTTCAAATCCTTCAACACATTTCAAGTGTATTTCTCCTTCACCCCAGCCTTGGTTTTATAATCGTGATTTACAATCTATTTCTAATCTCAAAAGTGGTCTACGATTGAGAATACTTCTAAACTCACTTTTAGGTTTAGATTACATGCTGCATGCTAAGTACTTTTAGCATGTTTCATAAATAACTCATTTAATTAATTACATAATTAATTAATAAAATTATTTTTCTTTATTAATTCCTTTAATTAAAGTAAATTCAAAAGTAGAAGGATTTGGACGATTTCCACACGTCTAGACACATAGACCTGAGCGAAAATACTTATCTGATGATACCACTAACACTAAAACTCATTCTTAGAGAGGAAGGTATTCTACACCACTCCAAGTCTGTCCCTAAAGAATACAAATTTCCCTTTCTCCAAGGGAAATATACTGAAGCTTCATTGTTCCTTTCTGGATCGTATCCCCAATGAAGTGATATATGATCTCAATATGCTTGGACCTATCATGGAATACTAGATTCTCAGAGAGTTTGATACAACTCTGATTATCATAGTATATCACCATAGGCTCTAACTCTTGAACAAATAAACCTGTAAGCACTTTGCGAAGCTAAGTGGCTTCACAACTAGCCTTAATTACTGCCATATACACTGTCTCTCTTGAAATGAGTGCCACATAAGTCTACTTCTCGCTGAACCAAGTAATCATTGTTGATCCTGTTGTTCCTGAGTCTGTACTTAAGGCTTAGAAGTACAGTGTCAAGGCATCTGAAAGTGGGTAAAATATGGATAAGAGGAAAGCGTAAACCTTCGGTAAAGGAAACTAGGGAAGATTCCTGCGTTGGCATTGTCTAGCTTCCAACTGTTCCTGGATAGTTATATCTTGTTCAATGGCTGCCCATGAACACTCAAGTTCGACCCCTTTAGTAGCTTTTTTAAGGATCGTGTCGAATAAGTTTAAAGCGATATGTGTTTGGTCTGATAGTCCGGGTTCGATATTAGGTTGTGTTGGTACAGGGACAGTCATGGAGGAACAGTAAAAGTAGGAAAGACTTCAAAGAGAGATTTAATGCTGTCTCGATTTGGTCGAATAAAACATATTTTACGGTTTTATGAATAAAATAGGGATGCAAATCAAAGGATCTTTCCCGTAACTGTATTATATTTTAATAAAAGGTGTGAGGTGGGAGAAAAACATTTAGCTGTCTATAGTGTAAGGCTTCTACCAGGGGAGAATCTCATGAATAAACATAAGAGGAAAATGTGAGGAAATAACCGATGTAGCAGAGAATATATGTAGAATTCTGAAAATGCAGATTGGTCTTACACCTGCTGATAGCTGGTGCAGAGGAAAGACAATAAACAATTACAAAAAACCAAAATTCATTCGCTATAGTAGTGGTCATACTAAAGTATAACGAAGAAAATCAATTATGAATACAAAATGAAATGAAATATGAAATACAAAGAAACAAACTTGTAACACAGTCGTGACGGAATTGAGAATCTTCAGATTTGCTTGTATTAACTTCTCAAATGTAAAAAACTCTGTTACAATCGACACAAAAAGGTCCAGCCTTTTTTATTTCTTTCTGTGATATATTTATACAATTTTACAAATAAGGTAGAATCCCAATAGTCACAAAATTTCGGTTATGGCAGGGAGGAGAGCAATCACTCCATTTCTCTTTCTCTGTCTTCACTTGGTGCCAGGCGTTGGTCGTCGCGTGGACTCGGTACAGGAAACACATCTTTCGACCAACTGAGATATTAACCGAGACGATTCCGCCTGACAGCTGGCTTCAAAGAAGTAACATTCTCGGGCTAATTGCTGCAGTCTGTCTTCCATTTGTCCATCGATGATGTCGATGGAACTTAGTTGCACGCTGGGTTTGATCATGCATTTATCTACTTGGACTAGGTCCACCGTAGTCATCTGAGAGATATCGGCCGAATCCCTTTCTTCCTTTTCCTTCAGGCCAAGTGAGATATGTTCCACATTCATTTGCATCAATGCCTCGGCATTACCTCCACTGTCAATGCCCAACAACTCACCGTCTATAGAATTAAAGGCCTCCTCTAAGAAATTGGTTATCTTTTGGGCTTGCTGCTTGCCTTCGGCAATGTTATGTTCCCATTCCTTTAACAGAATGTTTCCTCAGGTTTTCTATGAAATGGCGAACCTGGGAGCACTCGCCGAAACCCTGTTGTTCGTGGCTATTACCGCCTCCTGGAAAGCGACCCAAGCCGCTCCTGCATCCTGTTCTCTAGCCGATAAGTTCTCGGAAACCTGATTGACCAGCAGACAATTTTCCCGGATCGCCCCCACCTTGGCGAGCAAATTCTGTTGTGCCGAAGAGATTCTGCTCCGAATTTCGATCACCCGATATTTTATCATCCCGATGACTATCATTCTATTCTCGGCGATCTCCACCCTAGCCTGCAACTACTCGATCAAATTCCTCTGTTGGCTCGCTTGCATCCAACCATCTCGGACCACCAGCTGTGCTTGCTCAAGCTTAGTTTTGAGCATCTCTATTTCATTTTTATCGGCCACTCTGGCCTGTTCCATTCCCATGCTTGCCTGATCTCTAGCATTCTTCGCTGTTGTGGCCAGTCTGGCTTCAAGGGTCTTAATTATGCGAATTTTTCTTTTAAGTTGGTTTTTTAGGAACCCGACTGAGAATTCATTCGCCGAGGCGTATGCTCCTAGTGTGCCTGCTATTTCCGTGGTGAATTGCTCATTATTTTTACCCTTTCCCTCGGTCATAACTTTATACTTCTTGGCAGTCGACTCTCCTTCCTGGTAGAATTCCCTTTTTACTACTGCTTTCCTCTTTTTATCAAAGAAAAACTCGTTCGGAGGGAGTTCCTCTACTCTTATGGGCCTCAACTCTTCGTTGAAAATCCATCTTGCATCGATATTTCCCTGTGTCGACTACAAGGGGGTGACTGATGTGATGGGTTCTCCGATCTGTTTCGCCGATTTTTCTGGAGTATCGACTGGACTCTGCTTCTTCGGCGGTTCTGGAGTCTTTATCTCTGTCTCAAGATTCTGTTTCTTTGGTGGGTCTGGAGTCTTTTTCTCCGCTTCCAGATTCTTAGTTTGTTCCTCCTCGTCCTGGTGTTTTCCTGGGTTGGGAGTTGCATCTTTAGAAACTTCGAAATCCTTCTGTTTTGTCTCCGAAATACCTGGACTCTCCCCTCGCAACACAGCGGGCAGACAACTACGTCGGTGTTCCTGGAACTTCAATACATCGACTCTTTCCGAGGGTGCCAAGGATTGAATCCGGGCTAGAATTTCTTCATAGGACCTCGCTCCTTGGAAAATGTCATCCGAGGGTGAATTCTCATGCTCAAATCTTTTGAGCCCGCAATTAGCCAAATGATTGCTCACGACCCTCTGTGGATCGTGCTTCTTGTATTCAATGGAGACCAAATTTAGGTCTTCCAGGGCTGCAGCCTCGACTTTGGCATGCCCGAAATCTAATAAAGAATAAGAATTCAAATGAATGGGAAAATATGGCCATACCTTATTTGAGTACCCTTTGATCTCTTTACTTACACCGCCAATTACCGTCTGCCAGGCGACCTTGCGACAAGCCAACTTGTCGGGAATGAACAATGGAAGCGCATGCGGGGGAACATAAGCCCCAAAAAATCTGAGGTATGAAAATTCTGCCTCCATGTACCAATCTGCTATGCTGCTCAGATTTGTCACTATGCTGTCTGAGATACGGGGTGGCAGGTGACCAAAAATGGCGACATGCAGGGGCACCATCACCCAGTTAAAAATTTCATACGTGAAATTTTCTGCTTTGTTTTCCCATAGTTTTTCATGATATACATGTATGGGTTTGTCTTCGGCCGGAGTCCAACCCTAGCTCATTAATGGAAATGGTGTCATAGAACAAATTGCATCCATAATATATGCGAACATGAAGAATGAGGACGACCTCCCATTTTCCTTCTGCTCCCGATACTTTGTGACCCGATTAGTCAAACTATCCGAAAGCATCCTTGCCTAGTTAAAGGAAACGACTTCTGCGACCCGAAATATTAGAGGCACCCACGCAAGGAAAAAGTGCACTGTGTCCTCTTGACCATATAACCGACATGTCATCATGGCCACATATTTGTACTGCGTCTCTAAAGAAGCGATTGAATATATGTCGTGGTTATCGGTTCTGAACTTCACTGTGTTCGAAACCCAATCCTTTATCAAACTGGCCATGGTTTTATCATATTGTACGCATTCTTTCTCCTTGAACTCCTCCAAGAAATCAGCGCCATATACGTGGTCGGACGTCGCGGGCAGCTTATACATGGATTGCAGGTGTTCTAGCTTGAAAGTCCTGATGGTGACTTTCTGCTCGTTCATGATAGTCCTGGTCGGTATGTCCACATGATCCAATGCCCATCGGACCATGTCATAATATGGAAGCAACCGCGGTCTGGCTGCTACTCTGTGCATTCCGGATTGGACGACTATTTTGTACTTGGTGGTCAAATCATCTCTTTCATTGTCGTCAGAGTCATCAGAATAATCCACCAATTCTACTTGGAGAATATTTGAAACATGTGACCAGTTCAGGATCGAGTCGATACTTCAGGGCGAAGTATCAGAGACATTGTCTGAGCCTTTTCCTAAAACCTCAACATTCACCTTTGCTGCTTTCCGTGGAGCCATGGCTGAAGCTTGCGTTTTAGCTCTTCTACGATAGAACCACGTATACATACATAAGTCAGTTTACTCAGAAGTGATGAGCTCTGCGTGCTATGAAAATACATTCATTATAATGAAGCACAACTCTTACATGTATTTGAAAACTCGGTACCTTTCAAAACAAGCCTGTCAAATCGTATTTAGAAATAAATTTTTGTCATAAAAATCCGATCTTATTCGTCGATTTACCCTATTTCCTCATTAATGTCATAAATTTTTGGCGGTTTAAAAGTTAGTTTGCGTATGGAGAGAAAAGGATTTCTCGTGAATCATGCAAGCATCGAAACGCGGGATATGTCTTGATTTAGCTTAATTTATTCAATATCACCAACGTTAATAAATATCTCGCTACTTGTTATATCGGGGGTTTTTCTTTAACATTTTGAGTCTCTAACTCCCGAGACTGCGAAGATCAATTTTGGTTTAATTAAAGGTAATCGCGATTTGGGGCTTGATCAATTTTATAACTATTATATTCGCCATATCACAACTCGAAGCTTCGAAGATAAGTTTCTGGGAGATTTACATGTCGAGCTGTGAAACCGCGAGATCGCGATAACATGACTTAATTAAAAGGGAAGATAATCTTGGATTAAATGATTAATTAATCATGTTATAATTGCATCGTGATTTCGCGAGTCGGGGTTTAGATGGTGTAACTTTCGAAAAAGATAGTGCTGAGTGGTGAAATGCCGAGAGAATCTTTTACCACGGTTTAGCTTTTACCCCTAACCTTGACACGAGTCAATCGAATTAGGACCTCGTGTTCTCGGCTATCAGGGCTATGACAATAAAATTTTGGGTTTGGCGAATGCCGAGGGACGAAACCTCGACGACGTTTAATCATGAGTTAAGAAGAACTTTACCCTTGTTACTGTCTTGAGTGAAAATTTAAAATGACTTCGTTGTTTCGTTACTTGGGAAATGGAGATTAGATGAATTATAGTATCCGACCTGTGAGATCCCGAAGTAGAACAAAAAGAGGAAACATTTTTACGAAAGGTAGGACTTGTTTCGAGAGTAAAAAAAAAAAATCATCGTTGCTTGCGTGATCAAGCTTCAGAGATCATCGATATCTCGGAGGGAAAAATAAAACCATATTTAGATTTCAAGCATCAAAATGAAAATTGTGACAGGCTAAAAAACAAGGGCGGCTCCAACATAGGCTTCGACTAGGGATCCCGCCTTCATGTGAGGCGGGAAGAACAGTAGACCACGTGCCAATATTGGGTGAATGGAGTCAAAAGCTCAATCAACTGGAAAGGTTCCCGAGAATAGTATATCGAAGGGGAAAAAAGACTTCGTTCTTTACCTTGAAAAGATTTTTCAAAATCAGATATTCTTTTTAAACACAGCTATAGTCCCTTTCACAATTTTCTCTTTCTCGCTACTAAATTTAAGTGTGTTTTAAAACAATCGAAACAGTCCTAGGAGACCCAACAGATCTTGCGGCTCTCGGCTTGCATCAACATAATAAGATTATATGTTTTTAATTGGGGAGTCCCGTCTGAATTTGGGATGTGGATCAGGTTTTGGAAAGAATTGGTCACCAGAGTAGAGTGATATTCATGTATAACAACCTTACAGATATCTCAGACATTGCTTCACTGCCAGCGAGCCTGTTCAGTACCCCGGTGAAGTTATCTGGCCCCTTTTATTGAATTTCCTTTCACCACTTCAGAATATATTTATGCATTTAAATGATGAGACGAGGGCAATCATTTCTGAATTTCCTTTCATCATCTCTTGGACTAGGTGGGGGCAATCATTTCTGAATTTCCTTTCACCACCTGTCTTATAATTTACTTTTTTTGAACGCGAAGATGGGGGCAATCAATTTGTATCGGGGATGATATCTGTGTAATATTTTTCATTAGAGGTATGTCAACTTACTTTGATTACTCGGTACCAACCTTCCCTCGACCTTCACCACATCTTTGTTCTTAGGGAGAAAAGGACAATAACTTTTAAAGGGCATCCTGTTTGAGCAAGCTTTAATCCTCCGATACCGTTGAAAAACCTAGGAAAGTTAGGATCGCTCTAAACGTTCCTTCGCTCAACAGGGGATTGAGTAGTTATGAAGACCTCCTTTCTTTCCACAATCTATTTTGAAACTCACGAGGTTTAAAATGAAAAAAAAATTATCCCTTCGTAATGAAACGGGAAGATGGTGACTTTAAAAATTAAACTCGAAGATAGACAGGATGCCAGGTCGCGATTTATTTACTGAAAATACAGAGGTCAAACAATTCGAGACTGACTGTTTTTAGATTGGGGGTATCATTCAAATTATTTTAATTTTTTCAAAGATTATCAAACCAAGAAAAAATCCTGTTATCTAACATTTTAGCTGATATTGCAGTCTGAATGGCGTTACCTCGGTTTTCTTTAATAGTATTTCATGACATGTGTTTTTGAGAAAGCTCGTTTTTACCTTTTTCTTTCACTTTCTTTGCGCAATATGGAACTACTTTAGGTATCACCTGTTTTATGGCGATTTATTTCTGACACCGACTTGCAAATTACTTTTCCTGCTAGTTTCGTATGCAACTGAACTCTTGTAAAAAACAAATACGAATCCTATTTGAAATGTGTCGAAAGTTCGTGAACGAAAAAGAAAATCAAAAGAAATATTTAAACGAAAATACATATATGTACACCAAATCTATATATCAAAAATTTATTTATTTATTTATTATTATTTTTTTTTTTGTTGAATCTGGCGTCTGTTACGTCATGTAATGCTTTAGATATCGCCCGTTGACAAGGGCGTGGATGAATTCTCCGTCTATATTTTCTAGTAGGAAAGAATTTTTTCCTTCTGGAGCCGAGACCCTGAATGGTCCATACCAGAGGTGGTCAAATTTACTATGCTTCACCGCTTCCTCTTTTCTTGCATCCCATCTTAGCACTAAATCACCTGGAAGAAATTCCATGTCCTTTGCCTTGCGGTCAAACAATGCTTTCATATCATCTTGGTACTTCTGCATCTTTTCATCAACTTCAAATCTATGCTGTTGAACCTCAATCAGCTGATTTATTCTCCTGGTTACATGATTGGGTTCTTTGTTTTGATCCTGCCATAACTTCATCATTGGCAGTGCTAGGTTTATAGGTAGAACAATGTCTGTCCCATAGAACCTTTGAAACAGTGAAATGGCGATATACCTTTTAGTGCTGATGCGGTTTGCCCATAATGCATATTTCAAATGCACATGCCAAGACCTTTTATTTTCATCCAGTACTTTCTTGATTATGTTTACCAAGCTCTTGTTAGATGATTTAGCCAATCCGTTCCCCTGGGGGTAATATGCTATGGAATGGCCAAGGACGATGTTATACCTCTGACAGAAACTGATCATAGCCATAGATTTAAAGGCTTGGGCATTGTCGGTAACTATCTTTCGAGGACAACCGAATCTTGACAAGATATTGTCTTCCAAGAAATCGATTACCACCGAGTCTGTTTCCCTTTTGGTTGGAATGGCTTCCACCCACTTAGTAAAATAATCTGTAGTTGTTAAGATCCATTTATGTTGAGCACTGGAATGAGGATTAATCTCCCCTATGAAGTCTAGACCCCATTGTTGAAATGGAGCTTCAGCTTTGACTGGAACTAGTGGTAGTGCAGGGAGCTTCTGTTTACCAGCGAATATTTGACAAGGGTTGCAGGCACGCACTTTGGCATTGACGTCTGAAAAGAGTTTCGACCAGTAGTATCCAACCCTCAAGATCTTGTAGGCTGTAGATATCCATGCGTGATGCCCCCCATAGACTCCCTTATGAAATTCATCTATAACCCGCTGAGTTTCCGATTCGACTAAACAGACTAACAGGAAACCGAGTGGATCCTTCCAAAATAGGTGACCTTCGGTGATACAATATTTAACCGCATGGAGTTTTAAAGTTCTGCATTTAGATGGTGATAGTTCATTTGGGCATTTCAGGTTCAACAGGTAAAACACTATGTCTCTATACCAGCCCGATGATAAGAACTTCTCTTCGATCTAGTTTGGACTTGTTTCTTCTTCCAGTTTGTTTAGGTCTATGTCTTCGTCGATTCCCTGTAGGCAATTGATATCAAGAGCTCTGAGATTTGATTCAGCTAAGAGATTGGCTAGGCCTTTCCCTTTTATCAATTTGGTCAGTTTAACCTCCAGATCAAATTCCTGGATTTTAGCAAGCCATCGCCCTCTTTTTTCGTCATTGTCTGGCTGTACCAATATATCTTTCACAGAACTGGTAGGCACGTACACGATAATTTTTGAATGTAGTACATAAGTTATGAATGCCTTTAGCGCTTTTACCATTGCATACGCCTGTTTTTCCATTATGTCATACTTCAGTTTTGCGTCTCTAAGGCTCTTGCTAAAAAACGTGATCGACCGTTTGAATCCTTCTTCATCCTTTTGTAGGAGCACCGCGGTGATAGTATGTTCAGAGGAAAACGAGAAGATAAGAAAATCTTTCAGATAATCTGGGCTTGCTAACACAGGTGCCTAGATTATGAATTTTTTAATATGCGCGAACGATGCTCTAGCCTCGGTTGTCCAATTTACTCCGCTATCCTTCTTCAACATTCCTGTGATCAATTTGACAATCTCAGTGAAATTGGGGATAAACCTTCGTAAAAAATTTATGGTTCCTAAGAAAGATTGAATCTCTTTTATATTTTTGGGAATATTTATAGTATTTATTGCTTCAATCCTCTTAGGATCAATCCTGATCCCATCTCTAGATACGATATGGCCCAAAAGATTACCTTCTCGCATAGCGAAATGTGATTTCCTTGGGTTCAAAGATAGACCAAACCTGCGGCAATTTTTGAAAGTTTGTTTCAGATGGATCAAGTGTTCTTCATCGGTTTTAGAAAAAACCGTCAAATCGTCGAGGTAAATGACTACGAACTTGTCTCTTTCTCCTATGAAAGTAATGTCCATAGCGTGCTGGAATGTAGCCCCTGCATTCATCAAACCAAACGTCATTTTTTCATACATGAATGTACCCCATGGTGTGGTGAAAGCAGTCTTTTCCCTGTCTTGTTCATTCATGGCGATTTGGTTATAACCAGAGAACCCATCTATCATAGACATTCGGTTTGCTCCAACTACTTTTTCTAGCACATGGTCCATCTTGGGCAGCGGGTAATTATCCTTGAGAGACGACTTATTTAAGTTTCGGAAATCCACACACAGTCTGATTTCTCCATTCTTTTTCCTAACCGGGACCAGGTTTGCCACCCAATCCAAGTATCTCAGAGGTATGATTATTTTTGCATCTAAAATCTTCTTAACTTCCTTTTCGATCATGGGTAACAAAATGGGGTTAATTTGCCTAAGCTTTTGCCTAAACGGTTTGACCCTCGGTTTCAAAGGTATCTTGTGATCAATTATGGAAGTGTCATACGTTCTTAGCTCATCATAAGACCAAGCGAAAACATCTTTGTACTGTCTGAGTAGGTTTTTAGACTTGAATTTCACTTTGGGAGGGAGGAACTTGGATATCTTTACCAACCTGGATTCTTTTTCAGTTCCTATATCACAGTCCTCCACTTCTTCTGGTTGGGGCTGCAAAGTGGATTTCACAGGTACGTCGTTCTGATAAAAAAGTCTTTCTAAAGGAATCAATCCTTTTGGAATGTGGTTGCTTTTGAGGACCAACATACGATGATCCGCAATTTTTTCTCGGAAGGTTTCAGGATCTTCCCCCTCTTGCATGATCCACATCGGGTCATTTTGATTCTCTTGTTCTGCATGAGTTTCAGAGAACTCACCCACTGCTGCAATAAATTTCTTAATTTGTTCGTCATCTTCAAAGACTTGCCAGTGTTGGATATTGTTTGGTATAGAGGGTTTGTATCTGATTTCAATGTGATACTTCAGTTTGAAGGTCGTGGGAGGAGAGAAGGTTGAAGCTGCCTTTGCCAATGCATCAACATGTAGATTCTCTGTGCGAGGGATAAAATGGACATTTACAGATGAGAAAAAGTTTTCCATGAGATCCCAAGCGCAATTTCTATACGTTCTTAGTCTGGGATGCTTGGCTAGGTACTGTCGGTTTATTTGTTTGACTATTAATTCAGCATCACCATATACCTCCAAGTTTCTTATATTTAGCTTTTTGGAAGCCTCTAATCCTAATATCAACGCTTCATATTCACATACGTTGTTAGTGTAATCTATGTCCCACTGCAGTCGGTAGGAGAAAGGAACAATGAATTTACCTTCAGGAGCCACTAAAAGCACTCCCACACCTGCCCCTTCAGAAGATAAATCCCCACCAAAATACATTTTCCAGACTCCGTTGTCACACAGATCTTCTGTCATTTGACTTGACTCTTATTGATTTATATCGATTTCCTCTGGACAACCATCCAAACCATCATCAAAAGACAAGATGCAATTTCCCAGATCTTGGTCCGCAATGTAAATAGGGAAGTTGTCTGGGTTTTGAGGGTCACTGACTGTATATGCTAATCTTGTTTCTCTGTACAACCGAGTGAACTGACCACCGAACACAGGGATTGTGGCATATGTCATGTCCAACTGTAGAGCACCCCCCAACTTGGCTCCCCATGACCTAGATAACAACATGCCATACTTACGGGGAATATCTGCGATAACCACATCCATCAGGATATTTTTAACCGGGACCTGCGCCAGGGTAACTACCAGATCTTTGATCATCCCCATACATTTAACCCTTCTCAAGTCAAAAGAGTACATATTTCCATAGGGTCTTGTGATCTGGAGACCCAACTTGTCCATTATAATCTTGGGCATAACATTATGGGAAGCTCCGGAGTCTAACATACAATTATGCAACAACTGATCATACACATTCAGAGTGATATAAAAGGGAGCAATGGTTTCTTTGGACCCTTCAAAATGGGGACCAAAGGTGATTTTAGGTCTGTCATCTTCCAAGTTTATAACATCAGACTGGCTTTCTATCTCAGAGACACCCATCGCTTTGGTAATTTGCTTCCGATAAACGAGGTTTTTCGCTAATTCTACCAAAGGGATTGGTATCTTAATTTTGTTTAACTCATTTTCAAAACTGAAAGCTCCACTCACCTTGTCTGTTTCTCTGGTTGAGACTTCCGAATTCTTCCTTTCCGACTTATTTGTCTGGACCGATTTATCACTCGTGGTCGTAGTTGAAGATGTAACTTTATTTACTGGTTCGGTTTCTGGCGTTTGAGTTCCCACTTTTTCCACCTCGGACTCCCGAGTGCTTACTACCTTAGTTTTGTTGTTGGGTAATAAGGTCTCGTCCGAAGGAGGCTCATAAGCTTGACCTATTTGAAGGATTTTCTTGGGTTGAGTTATTGAGGTGGGCTTACCCTTAGATCTTAAGTTGTACTTGGGTTGAAACTCAACCATTATCATCTCAGTTTCTGGTTGAGATCCACAGAGATCAGTGTGGTCACCTTGTTCACCCTCATTAGACGATTGTGGCGTGTTTAAATATTTTTCATAGTCTTCACGAGTCATATAGGGTTGAGTATAGTCATCACCAAAGTTCATGACATCGTTTTCTGAATCTCCTGAGTCTTGAAAATCGTTCGCTCCTATAAAATTTTCATTCTTTAAGGGAGCTTGTATTTTTTGATCTTCATTTTTTATTTGTCTTTGTTGGTTTGGGGGGTTTGGGTTCCTCTTGAAATATTTTTTGGGGTAAGAGTCAGCCTTGGCTTGTTCGAGTTCCATTCTATCTATTTTATTTGATAATTCTTTAATCACTCGGGCCATATCGTCCACCCTATCATCTGCGGATTTATTTAACCCTGAAGGACCCACTTGTTCTCTAAAGTGTTTGGTCTCTCGGTTTCCAGTCTATAATCTAGCTCTAAGCTTAGTCGAAGCCATCATATTAGACTCTATTTCTACTTCATCATCCTCATTCGGTTTAAGGTGGCTCCCCTTCTCTCTCGTAAAAGTAGTGCAAAATCCGGCTCGAAAGCTCCGACGAAAGTCACTTTGGCTGCGGGTTGGGATGGTTTAACCTCGGCTGGGATTTTATTGTACAGTTTTTTGAATCTCTGAATGAATTCTATGACTGTTTCTTAGTTATTTTTCTTCAAATATCCAAATTCGTTTAAATAATAGAGATGGTCTTTTCTCTCACCCCATTGTTTGAGGAAAGCATCTTCCAAAGCATCATAAGATAGGATAGATGCTGCGGGCAGGCTCCAAAACCAAGTTCGGACCTGGCCTTCGAATGTTTAGACAAGCATTCTTGAATACACATCCTCATGTTTGATACCGAAGATATCTGCGAATTGATCGAAAAAATTAATATGTTCGGCCGTAGTCAGATCCCCCTCCCCGGTGAATTTCGGTAAATTTTTTATGTAATTTTCTGGAAGATTGTGTAGAGGGACAGGCAATACTAATGGAGCGTATCTGGCTGCAACTTTCGTGAAAACTCTGGGAGGGAGAGCAGGCCCTTGGCCTCCAGCTCCTCCTAGAGGGGCCCCTCCTCCTCCTCCTCTGATAAAACCTCCACCTCCTCCGGCGGCTGCCATCGTTGTTTGTGGAAATTTGTAAAGGGGGTTTTGGAAAATTAAAAGGGAATCTTTATTTTCTTCGCGAAGAGGAAAATCCAATGAGGAAAGATAAGGAACGCGAGGACTCGGTTCCTCGGATTTGCAAGAGACGAAATCAGGAGAACCGACGGGTGTGGGAACCGACGGGTGTGGGAACCGAGTTTGTAACACACTCTTCAGAGTTTGGTGAAGTCGGAAAATTTAGTCGAAGAAAAGATGGTATGTCGAAAGTCGACGAACTTTCAAGAGGGCCCTTTCCTTTGTGCGCTAAGGGGACTGTTGGATGAATCTCGCTCCTATCTTCGGAGCAGTTCGACGTTGAATCTTTAGCGTCAAAGATAGGACTGAGAAAAGTTGAGGGTTCAGAAGGACTCTTAGTCTTAATTGATGGGGTTTTAAGTTTGTAAACTGCAGTGGTTGGCTTAAAAGAGCCTCTCGCCTTTAAATTTTTTTTGGGATCGGTAATGGGCGTAATCTGCTTACCATCCAGGTTTTGTTTGGTATTCCTTCGATTGAATGCCATTTTATTTCTTGTGGAGTTTCCAAGTGAAACATTAAAATCCTTAAAAGGTGTGTACTCTTTGTTCACTATCAAAGGGTAACACTTTCAACGAAAAATAAATGTCGTTTTCCCAGGGAAAAAGATTTTATAACTTCGGTCCCCGACAACGTCGCCAGAAAGATGTTGTTCCTGAGTCTGTACATAAGGCTTAGAAGTACAGTGTCAAGGCATCCGAAAGTGGGTAAAATATGGAGAAGAGGAAAGCCTAAACCTTCGGTAAAGGAAACTAGGGAAGATTCCTGCGTTGGCGTTGTCTAGCTTCCAACTGTTCCTGGATAGTTATATCTTGTTCAATGGCTACCCATGAATGCTCAAGTTCGACCCGGTTAGTAGCTGTTTTAAGGATTGTGTCTAATAAGTTTAAAGCGATATGCGTTTGGTCTGATAGTCCAAGTTTGATATTAGGTTGTGTTGGTACAGGGACAGCCATGGAGGAACAATAAAAGTAGGAAAGACTTCAAAGAGAGATTTAATGATGTCTCGATTTGGTTGAATAAAAGAGATTTTACGGTTTTATGAATAAAATAGGGATGCAAATCAAAGGCTCTTTCCCGTAACTGTATTATATTTTAATAAAAGGTATGAGGTGGGAGAAAAACATTTAGCTGTCTATAGTGCAAGGCTTCTACCAGGGGAGAATATCACGAATAAACATAAGAGGAAAATGTGAGGAAATAACCGATGTAGAAGAGAATATATGTAGAATTCTGAAAATGTAGATTGGTCTTACACCCGCTGATAGCTGGTAAAGAGGAAAGACAATAAACAATTACAGAAAACCAAAATTCATTCGCTATAGTAGTGGTCGTACTAAAGTATAATGAAGCACATCAATTATGAATACAAAATGAAATCAAATATGAAATACAAAGAAACAAACTTGTAACATAGTCGTGACGGAATTGAGAATCTTCAGATTTTCTTGTATTAACTTCTCAAATGTAAAAAACTCTGTTACAATCAACACAAAAAGGTCCAACCTTTTTTATTTCTTTCTGTGATATATTTATACAATTTTACAAATCAGGTAGAATCCCAATAGTCACAAAATTTCGGTTATGGCAAGGAGGAGAGCAATCGCTCCATTTCTCCTTCTCTGTCTTCACTTGGTGCCAGGCGTTGGTCGTCGTGCGGACTCGGTACAGGCAACACATCTTTCAACCAGCTGAGATATTAACCGAGATGGTTCCGCCTGACAGCTGGCTTCAAGGAAGTAACATTCTTGGGCTAACTGCTGCAGCCTGTCTTCCATTTGTCCATCGATGATTTCGATGGCACTTAGTTGCGCGCTGGGTTTGATCATGCATTTATCTACTTGGACTAGGTCCACCGTAGTCATCTGAGAGATATCGGCTGAATCCCTTTCTTCCTTTTCCTTCAGGCCAAGTGAGATCTATTCCACATTCATTTGCATCAACGCCTCGGCATTGCCTCCATTGTCAATGCCCAACAACTCACCGTCTATAGAATTAAAGGCCTCCTCTAAGGAATTGGTTATATTTTGGGCTTGCTGCTTGCCTTCGGTGATGTTATGTTCCCATTCCTTTAACAAAATGTTTCCTCGGTTTTGCTCTGAAATGGTGAACCTGGGAGCACTCGCCGAAACCCTGTTGTTCGTGGATATTACCGCCTCCTGGAAAGCGACCCGAGCCGCTCCTGCATCCTGTTATCTGGCCGATAAGTTCTCGAAAACCTGATTGACCAACAGACAGTTTTCCCGGATCGCCCCCACCTTGGCGAGAAAATTCTGTTGTGCCGAAGAGATTCTGCTCTGAATCTTGATCGCCCGGGATTTGAACATCCCAATGTCTATCATTCTATTCTTGATGATATCCACCCTAGCCTGCAGCTGCTCGATCAAATTCCTCTGTTGGCTCGCTTGCATTCGACCATCTCGGACCACCAGTTGTGCTTGCTCAAGCTTAGTTTTGAGCATATCTATTTCATTTTTATCAGCCACTCTGGCCTGCTCCATTCCCACGCTCGCCTGATCTCTAGAATTCTCCGCTGCTGTGGCCAGTCTGGCTTCAAGGGTCTTAATTAGGCGATTTTTTCTTTTAATTTGGTTTTTTAGGAGCCCGACTGAGAATTGATTCGCCGAGGCGTATGCTCCTAGTGTGCCTACTATTTCCATGGCGAATTGCTCATTCTTTTTACCCTTTCCCTCGGTCATAACTTTATACTTCTTGGAATTCGACTCTCCTTCCTGGTAGAATTCCCTTTTTACTACTGCTTTCCTCTGATTATCAAAGAAAAACTCGTTCGAAGGGAGTTCCTCTACTCTTATGGGCCTCAGCTCTTCATTGAAAATCCATCCTGCATCGATATTTCCCTGCATCAAATGCAAGGGGGTGACTGATGTGATGGGTTCTCCGATCTGTTTCACCGTTTTTCCTGGAGTATCGACCAGACTCTGCTTCTTTGACGGTTCTGGAGTCTTTATCTCTATCTCCAGATTCTGTTTCTTTGGTGGGTCTGGAGTCTTTTTCTCCGCTTCTGGATTCTTAGTTTGTTCCTCCTGGTCCTGGTGTTTTCCTGGGTCGGGATTTTCATCTTTAGAACCTTCGACATCCTTCTGTTTTGTCTCTGAAATACCTGGACTCTCCCCTCGCAACACAACGGACAGACAACTACGTCGGTGTTCCTGGAACTTCAATACATTGGCTCTTTCTGAGGGTGCCAAGGATTGAATCCATGCTAGAATTTCTTCATAGGACCTCGCTCCTCGGAAAATGTCATCCGAGGGTGAATTATCATGCTCAAATCTTTTGAGCCCGCAATTAGCCAAATGATTGCTCACAACCCTCTGTGGATCGTGCTTCTTGTATTCGATGGAGACCAAATTTAGGTCTTCCAGGGCTGCAGCCTCGGCTTTGGCATGCCCAAAATATAATAAAGAATAAGAATTCAAACGAATGGGAAAATATGGCCATACCTTCTTTGAGTACCCTTTGAGCTCTTTACTTACACTGCCAATTACCATCTGCCGGGCGACCTCGTGACAAGCCTGCTTGTCGGGAATGAACAATGGTAGTGCATGCGGGGGAACAGAAGCCTCGAAAATTCTGAGGTATGAAAATTCTTCCTCCACGTACCAGTCCACTATGCTACTCATATTTGTCACTATGCTTTTCGAGATACGGGGTGGCGGGTGACCAAAAATGGCTACATGCAGGGGCACCATCACCGAGTTAAAAATTTCATACGTGAAATTTTCTGCTTTATTTTCCCATAGTTTTTCATGATATACATGTATGGGTTTGTCTTCGGCCGGAGTCCAATCCCAACTCATTAATGGAAATGGTGTCATAGAACAAATTGCGTCCATAATATATGCGGACATGAAGAATGAGGACGACCTCCCATTTTCCTTCTGCTCCTGATACTCTGTGACCCGATTAGTCAAAATATCCGAAAGCATCCTTGCCTAGTTAAAGGAAACGCCTTCTGCGACCCGAAATATTAGAGGCACCCACGCAAGGAAAAAGTGTGCTGTGTCCTCTTGACCATATAACCGACATGTCATCATGGCCACATATTTGTACTGCGGCTCTAAAGAAGCGATTGAATATATGCCGTGGTTATCGGTTCTGAACTTCGCTGTGTTCGAAACCCAATCCTTTATGAAATTGGCCATGGCTTTATCATATTATACACATTCTTTATCCTTGAACTCCTCCAAGAACTCAACGCCATATACATGGTCGGGCGTCGTGGGCAGCTTATACATGGATTGCAGGTGTTCTGGCCTAAAATTCCCGATGGTGACTTTCTTCTCGTTCATGATAGTCCTGGTCGGTATGTCCACATGATCCAACGCCCATCAGACCATGTCATAATATGGAAGCAACCGCGGTCTGGATGCTACTCTGTGCATTCCGGATTGGATGACTATTTTGTACTTGGTGGTTAAATCATCTCTTTTGTTGTCGTCGGAGTCATCGAAATAATCCACCAATTCTTCTTGCAGAATATCTGAAACATGTGACCAGTTCGAGATCGAGTTGATACTTCGGGGTGAAGTATCAAAGACATTGTATGAGCCTTGTCCTGAAACCTCAACATTCGCCTTTGCTACTTTCCGCGGAGCCATGGCTGAAGCTTGCGTTTTAGCTCTTCTACGATAGAACTGCGTATACATACATAAGTCAGTTTACTCATAAGTGATGAGCTCTGCGTGCTATGAAAATACATTCGTTATAATGAAGCGCAACTCTTACATATATTTGAAAACTCGGTACCTTTCAAAACAAGCCTGTCAAATCGTATTTAGAAATAATTTTTTGTCATAAAAATCCGATCTTATTCGTCGATTTACCCTATTTCCTCATTAATGTCATAAATTTTTGGCGGTTTAAAAGTCAGTTGGCATATGGAGAGAAAAGGCTTTCTCGTGAATCGTGCAAGCATTGAAACGCGGGATATGTCTTGATTTAGCTTAATTTATGCAATCTCGCTAACGTTAATCAATATCTCTCTACTCGTTATATCGGGGGTTTTTCTTTAACATTTTGAGTCTCTAATTCCCGAGACTGTGAAGATCAATTTTGGTTTAATTAAAGGTAATCGCGATTTGGGGCTTGATCAATTTTATAACTATTATATTCGCCATGTCACAACTTGGAGCTTCGAAGATAAGTTTCTGGGAGATTTACATGCCGAGCTGCGAAACCGCGAGATCGCGATAACATGACTTAATTAAAAGGGAAGATAATATTGGATTAAATGATTAATTAATCATGTTATAATTGCATCGTGATTTCGCGAGTCGGGGTTTAGACGGTGTAACTTTTGAAAAAGATAGTGCTGAGTGGCGAAATGCCGAGAGAATATTTTACCATGGTTTAGATTTTACCCCTAACCTTGACACGAGTCAATCGAATTAGGACCTCGTGTTCTCGGCTATTGGGGCTATGACAATAAAATTTTGGGTTTGGCGAACGCCGAGGCGCGAAACCCCGACGACGTCTAATCATGAGTTAAGAAGAAATTTACCCTTGTTATTGTCTTGAGTGAAAATTTAAAACGACTTCGCTGTTTCGTGACTCGGGAAATGGAGATTACATGAATTATAGTGTCTGGCCTGCGAGATCCCGAAGTAGAACAAAAAGAGGAAACATTTTTATGAAAGGTAGGACTTGTTTCGAGAGTAAAAAAAAAAATCATCGCTGCTTGCGTGATCAAGCTTCAGAGATCATCGATATCTTTGAGGGAAAAATAAAACCATCTTTAGAGTTCAAGCATCAAAATGAAAATTGTGACAGGCTAAAAAACAAGGGCGGCTCCAACAGATCCCAAGATGAAGCAACACCCCAAGGTGCTCTTTTTGTCTATTGCATTTCCTTCCCAATCTGTGTCTTTATATCCCTGCAACTCTAATCCATCTCCTCCAATATATCTTAATCCATACTCCACTATACCTCTCAAGTACCTACGCACATGCTTTGCTGAGATCCAATGCACCTACCTTGGCTCTACCATGAACTAACTCAAGGTGTTCACAACAAAAAAATATATGGTCTGTTGTTGACCAAATACATCAAGGACCCTATCAACTACTTGTATATCTTAGGATCCACAAACTATGAATATGAAGTTTCAATCTTCTTTAGATTGGTAATCATAGGTGTATCCATCAGTTTACAATCCTCCATCCTAAATATCCTCAAGATATCTACTACATACTTCCATTGTCCAAGGAATATCTCTACCGATACCTGACATACCTCTAACCTCAAGAAATAATGCATCAATCAATGTCCTTCATCTTGAAATCACTAGCAAAATATTCTTTTCACCTTGCAATAAGCTCCTCTGCACTTTTGAGAAATAAATCATCAATGTACATAACCAAGATGAGAGGATCCTCTCCAAAAAGTATGAAGTAAAAGTTAGGATCTGCCTCATTCTTGGTAAATCCCATACTCTGCAAGTGTCCATCGATCCTATAATATCACACCCTGTGTGCTTTCTTGATTCCGTACAAGGATTTCTTAAGCCTACACACATGAGACTCCCTCCATGTACCTGAAATCCCTGAGGTTTGTCTATGTATACTTCCTCCTCAATGATCTTGTTGAGGAAAGTTGTTTTCACATCCATCTGATGTATCCTCCACTTCATAACCAAATCAATAGAAATAACAACTCGAATAGAAGCATACCTGGAAATTGGAGAAAAAGTCTCCTCGTATTCCACTCCCTCTTTCTAGGAGAACCCTCTCTTCAAAAACCTCACCTTGAACTTCTCTATGCTACCATATACAACATGCTTGATCTTGTAGAGCCACCTAGAACTCACAACTGTCTTCCCCTCCGGTCTCATCACTATGTCCCAAACATAATTACTCATAATAGAGGTGTACTCCTCTACTATGACATCCTACCATACCTATTGATATGTTGCTTCCTCAAAACTGGAAGGCTCAACATGAATGACGCTACTCATAAGTACCATATAATTTAAAAACTTCTTCAGAGGACTGCACTCTCTATCCACACTCCTAGGAGCCTCACCAACATCCCTTAATGTCTGTACTAGCCATTTGGGTCTCCCGACAGGGCTGGAAGGGTGTAAATCCTCCTCTCTACTTGAATTCTAAATTGTTGACTGCTGCTCATCCCTTGGAGTCTGCTTCTCCTTGTCCTATGTCATTGCTGATGACTCCTGAGTACTCCTAGATGTTAATTTCTCCTAAATATTCACATATATGCTCACAACTATCTTCCTCTGCATTGGAATGAATATCTTGTAAGCCTTTGAGGTCTCACTGTACCCCAAAAATATACCCTTCTATCTTGAAGGCTCCAACTTTGTCCTCTTATCCACTGAAAAATGGATGTAAACTGGACAACCAAATATCCTCAAATTTCATATCTCTGGCTTCACCCATGATAATTCCTCCTCCATAGTCTTGTCCCCCAATATCCTATGAGGACTCCCGTTCTGCACATATATTGTTGTATTACATGCCTCATCCCACAAAAACATGGGAAAATTCTAATTATGTATCATAGCCTTGGAAAAACCAATGATGGACCGATTCTTTCTCTCTGCAACCACATTTTTGTGAGGTTTGCATGAGACTATCAACTCCCTCTTGATCCTTTTCTCCTTGAATAAATCCTTGAAGTCATCGGAGGTGTACTCTCCCCCAGTATCTGACCTCAATATTTCAATATTCATCCATGTATGGTTATTTGCCTGAGCCCTGAACTCTCTGAACTGACTGAAGACCTCATCCTTGGTATTCATAAAGAAGATCCAAGTTTTCCTGGAAAAATCATGAATAAATATCACATAATATGATGAGCCCTGTAATGACGCTACTAACATTGGCCCACTCACATTTGAATGGATAAGATACAAGATCCCCTTGGACCTACTATTTCTAATTGGAAAAGAAACCTTGACATTATTTCCAAGTGCACACCCTCTACACACTCCCTATTTCTCAATAATGAACTCTGGAAGACCTGTAACAATCTCCCTCAGAATCGACAATGCCATGTAGTGTAGGTGTCCTAACCTCCCGTGACACAACTCACATAGTTTGTCACCATTGTGTACCAAATATTGAATAGGATTTCCCTACAACTAGTATAAAGTTCCCTCTCTAACCCCAACAACCATTGCACTGTCCAAGCTATCTTTCTCTAGATGTATGAGTACTTTCCCTCTCAGAAAAGTGACGGAAAAACCCATGTCCTCCATAGCTGAGACTGAAAGCAAAGTTTTCTTCAAACCTAGTATGCAAAGCACATCATGGAAATATAACGAACCTACCGACTCAAGTTGAAACATAAGTATTCCCTCTACCTTCATTGCATACCTTGCATCATCACCAAGCTCCACATGAACCTTTGAGTCCTTCTCCATGAGACTGCTAAATAGGTCACGTGCCTTTTTCATATGATGAGATGCACCACTATCCAAGAACCAAGAACTCCTTACTATTGTGCTAGTAGAAAGACAAGAAATCATTGAGTAATCCTTGTCAAATTTTGTTGCAAACTCATCAAGATGTGTCTCTATTGATGCTTCCATCTGCATATTTTCATTACCCTTCTTATTCTTCTCCAGAAACTGAGATGCATAATCCCCATTCTTATGACATGAGAAGCACTTGATTTTACTGAGTTCCTTCTTCTTCCCTAGCTGTGATGATCTTCCATCACTGTTACCATTCTTACTAGAACTCTTTCATTTTCCCTTCCTTGTATTGCCGACAAGGGGCAAGTTCTCTTCACTATGTCCTTGTTTTTTGCCTTTAGACTCTTCTCGAGTGTATTTCTGGATGCAATCATCCAAAAATATTTGCTAATATGGGATATTTTATCGAGCACAAAATCCTTTGACAAATGGTTCCCATGACTTGGGAATTCCATTCAATGCCACGTTCACGCGCTCTGTGTCCTTTTTTTTCTCCCCTCTGGCTGCAAGTTCATCATGCACCTGTGTGATCTTCACGAGGTAGCTACTAATGTTATCTGATATAGACATCTTAATAGATTTTGAGTTTATTCCTTAAGATCATATTCCTATTCATGTTCTTGCTTTGGAAAAAACTTACCAAGGCATCAAACATATCTTTGGTCTTCATATTTTCATTTAGTTGAGGGATTAGATGATCCTTCATATAATCTAGGAGGACTCTTTCTGATTTGATCTCCTTCTTGTTGTGAGAATCTAAAATTGTCATATCGATTGGTGGAGTAACTACTTTATCCACTAATTCCCAAAGGTTATACTCCTTCAACTCTAAGGTAACTCTTTCTTTCCAAGATAGGAAGTTGGATGCTCCATCCAATCTGTGTTCAACTCTCAACAGTGTTGCTACCATCCCTAAGACCTGATAAACTACCTTGTTAATAACATGTTGCTGGAAAATTGTTCCTGTACTAATCTAGCTTCCCTTTAAAGCATGAGATCTGATACCATGTAGAAATTCTTACTCCAAAACCTAGGCATTTTGTTCTCTAGTGATTCCCTTACTGCAATCATATTAGTAGCTCATAAAAAAATAATACACTATTGAAATATTCAACTCAATATCATGCAACAAAAGCATAAACTAGGAAACCAAATCAAGCAGACATGAACACCAAATGTTTTGGGTAAATACCCAAAGAAAAATCCCGAAGGGAAAACTAGTGCTGATAATGATTTTATTATGCTAAAATCAGGACTCTTGTAACATGGATAATGGACCACTGAGATAAATATAATTTGACTCACCTGTCAAGGGTTGACCTATTGTACAATCAATTCTGACACATTTTTCTAGGAATTCATGACTGTCTCTTTAGTGACTTGCATATATCCATGACTTTACCCATTGTGACCCTCAAATGTCCACAACTATATCCTCTATGACCCACATATATGTACAAAAATTCCGTACAGAAAAATTTGTACAATTTGACTCTTTGTCGTGGCTTTCTTCTGCTAAAACCCACTTGCGAATGTCTCCATTATCTCTTCTCCTTGACCTATAAGATCTCTAGATGATGATCATTCTTCACCTATCCAAGATATTGAACCACAATCCTTCGTGATCCAATACTTTGTGTCGACTCCCTCAACACCTGTCAACTGTCTTTCTCGTTCACCCTAGCCTTGCTTTTATAATCGTTAGTTACAATCTATTTCTAATCTCAAAAGTGATCTACAGTTGAGAATACTTCTCACATTCACTTTTAAATTTATATTACATGTTGCATGCTAAGTACTTTTAGAATGTTTCATAAATAACTCAATTAACTAATTACATAATTAATTAATAAAATCAATTTACTTTAATGATTCCTTTAATTAAAATAAATTCAAGAGTAGAAGGCTTTGGACGATTTCCACATGTCTAGACACATAGACCTGTGTGGAAATACTTGTCCGATGATACCACTAACATCAACATTTTTAATATCTCTGTGTCTCATTTTAAATACTCATGACATAACTGTTGGCCCTTGACCAATTTTTGAGAGAACATTGGTCGTGTTTGACCACTTTTGGGACTTCGACAGGCTGGTCGAAGATGGAGCACCCAGGCGAAGCGAAGATCACGAGATCTTGCTTGTTTTGTGGGCTTGTGGACCCAACAAATGGTTTTAGGGTTTATGTAACAAGTTAAGGGATGTCGGCCCATGGGTTCAACCATGATTAGGCCTTTTTGTAAATGTATAAATAAGTAGCTAAGCGATGTAAGAAGTAGTTACTAGTCATTGATCAACTTAGTGCATGACTAGTTGGCTTTGTGCAAGAATGTGTTAGGGATTGCAAAGCTAAGTGCAAGAGTTTTTTAAGTTTCTTTGTGAAGACAGACTGTTTGAGTCTTTGTGCTATCAAGGATTTGTCTCTCTGCCTTGACCTGATTTTGAGGAAGGTGGATCTAGTGCACTATGCGCAGATCACCTATCCAGTGTGAAGTCGGGCTCTGTGGCTCTGTGCACAGGAGAGGAAGAATTTAAGGAGCTTGAAGACTAATAAATAAGAAGAAGAAGTTGGTGGACGTATCCCCACATTGGGGTGAACCATGTATATCCTGCATTGATGTGCTTTGTGCGATGTTGTTGATGTTGTTTATGCTGCTTATCTATTAGTGTATTGATATTTATATATGTTGGATGGATGTATGGATGCTTAGTACTATATTGATGGTAAATGAATGCTAGATATGATCTAATTCTATGTGATAATTGATGGGAAGTACTTGATATTTATTGTTACTGCAATGATCTGTATTAAGGGTTTGATCTGTGATGTGTATGAGATTCAAGAACTAATGCATATTGTTGTTTAAGTGTTCTGTTAAGTGTTGTAATCACATATCTGTGTCCCAGCCTAGTTGAATACATATGAGTCCTGCAGCCCCCCTTTCCTCTACCTTGGGTGAGACTTCATCTTCTTCATAGGTGTTTCCGAAAGGGCCGGTAGTTAGGGTTTTGTTGGTGCGCTGTTGAAGAGTTGAACCCTAGGTCTGCCCTTGTGCCAACAAATGGTTCCATTGCCAGGACCTGAAACTATGATTGCTGGGAACTGAAGAAAAGAAATCTCTGTGCGTAGATCTATTTCTGTAGTGCACAATATTCTAATCAACTTGCGAAGCTCTGTGCTAAGAAAAAAACTAGATCTGAAGAAAAGAGGTAAGATCTTAAAGCTTTATGCTCTGGTAAAGGTAAGATAAGTGGAAATTTTTGCTTTGAAAGTATGAATCTAGGTATGTTTGATAGATCTTGTCCTAGTTTGAAAAATAGGGCACATTTAGAAGAAAGAGTTGATCTGAATTAATTTTATAGAAATAAAGAAATATATGTTATTCCTATGCATAGAAAGAATTTTTGGACTAATAAGTGGATGCATGAACCTATAAATAACTTTTGCAGAATCCAAGTCCATCATTGTGATCCCAGTGCACAGTACAGTAAAGGTTGGGGTTCATTTAAAAGAAAGAGAGGATTGACACTGTGTTATAATTGCAGAAGACCGGGACATCTTGCTAAAGAATTCCCTGGTATAGGCCCTCTTTGTCTTTGTTGTAAATCTATTATTCATGAGGTTGAGGATTTCCCAAGGATGATTGCTAAAGTTGAAAATATGAACATGAGAAAATAAGACTATAAAGAAGGCCGAGAAACTAAGGATATGCTAAAGAATCATACAGAAAAAGAGTTAGAGACTATGTTAAAACAGTTAAAAGAAGTAATGGATGATAAAAAAGACATCAATTTACCAAAGATCCTGAAAGAAAAACAATGCATAATTACAAGAATAGAAGACTTCGAGATAGACTGTGTATTAGATGAAGAAAAACATGTGACTATTATGTCAAAAATCACTTGGGAAATTTTGGGAAAGCCTGCTATGATACGTTCATTGGAAAGGATAGGCTTGTTTAAAGGAAATATGATAACCCTATGTGGAAGAGTTACTAATATACCTATGATTTCTCACAAAACATCAACTGAAGAAGAATTTGAAGTCATTAAATTCGTTGAGAGCAACGCCCCCTTTCCACTTTTGTTAGAAAAGACTTATATTGAGAAAGATCAGATCAGAAGGAAAGAAGAGGAGGATGCTATATAACAGAAAAATAAAGAATTAAGGTACTTCATAACCAGAAGAATAGAGCGACTAATAGAAAAACAAGAGCATAAGCAACATAGGGCAAGAGAACTAGCTGTCGAAGTCGAAAGAACGCAAGAAGACTTGAAGAACCTGCCCATGCAAGAGGAAAGTATGTCCACCCAGGACCTAGTAAGAAAAGAGGTATTATCTCCGAACCATTTGAAAGAACATCAATAGTGCGAAGCTACTAGGATAAGAGAAAGTAAGAATAAGAATGGAAAGAGGAATCCATAAACTCAAATCACAGGAAAGAAGGCAAGAAATCTTAGTAAGAAGAAATAAAAGTCAGAAAAACTACAGGAAGTTCCAGAGAAGACTTCACAAGATGCAGGCTTGAATAAATCGAACCTCGTCAGAATAGCAAAACCACATAGAATGGTACTTCGCCAAGACGAAGCTATATGACTGTTAGAGGCACCCCAACCATTAGAATAACGCTCCAGAATGACTAGAAACACAATTATTTATGGAGAGACCTCCATTACACCATTGAGACCATGCCATAATGGACATATGCACATTGAAGGACACATTCCTACCCATTGGAGGGATCCGTTACGAAGCTTGCCTATTTAACCCGTCGGACGCTGCACCGGGACTACGTTTTTCAAACCGTGATTATACGAGCTAACAAAGAATCCATTGTAATGCGCTGTGCTTTCTAGACCTCGCCATCCATCTGATTACCTCACTTGTTTGTTAGCTTGCCCGAGTTAATTGATTACGAGTGAGAATGTCGGGTGAATGTAGTGCAGTAGAAAAGTCTGTGGAGGATATTCTTGTAGAGCTCATGGCCGAGAGATTTATGTCTGTAGGAATACATGCATTTTTGATTGGTGGATTGAAAGCTTCCCCTTCAACTACACGTCAGTCTAGCCGAACCACAACTGAGAAGTGAAGAAAACACTGCAATGATCTGGCGAATGCGAAGCAGATCCCATCGGTCTTGCCATACTACATCCCGCCTTTGGCTAGTGTGGTTAACTGCGACAACATCCCACGGGATTTCGAATACACGCTGATCATTGTGTACGTCCCAAAGGGGATACACACAGTTATACCCCAGTGAGGACATATTCCAGCTCTAAAGAACAATGATTTCAGCCTCGGAGACTGGAAGAACTACGTGATGGTCATGCCACATCGATATTTGATGAATACAACTGGGAAGAAGCAACACATAGTCTCCCAAACATGGATAAAGGAGCTCACACAATCGACAATCCTGAATGTGATGAAGATCCCTCACTTTGGGCAACATCAGGAGGTTGATGCCTGCGTTAAAATCCTCCTGTCATGCTATCATAGAGGATATGTATGGCTTGATAGGTGTGTCACTGTGGATCTGTCATTGATCCACCTCATCACAGGACTGAGCATGCAGGGACCAGACCCTCAACAACTCTACCTAGGGAAGGTTGCAGATCGCTCCCTGGCACAATGTATAAGGAATATTATGGAGATGTAGAAAAGAGAAAGAGAAGCTACAAGGTAGCCTCCATCCAGGATGGCACAGTGCACCTAGCTTGTCAGCTTATAGCTGGAAATCTCTTCAGAAAGAATCGTCTGACACAGGTCACTAGATTTGTAGTAGACCTCACAGGGAAGTGCGTAGAAGGAATGCAAATGAACTAGGTGAGCTACCTTGTCAACAAGTTGGATAAGGACTTCCGCGAAGCACAAGACTAGCGATATGAGTTTCAATTTAGCTAGCTATTGGTATTGATCACATTTGTCGCTTGGCAGATGCTGGAAGGAGTGACATTCACCGAAGTTGAGCCATCAGAGCCATTGGCCACAAGGTTCTCCACCTTGTGGTACATGAATGATATGGTGAAGCAGTGGCAATCAAACGTGGTGTTCCATTCTTAATACCTATAGCTGAAGCATGCCATTGAGACATTTCCATGAATGACCCTGAATACCTTGCATCAGTACAAGCCACTAGCGAAGTTTCACGCAGATCGACACTTTATCTACGTCACCGCACGTAGGGATGAAAGCAAGGATGAGCTGCAGTCCTACTATAATTTGACTTATGAAGACATGGAAGAGACCACTAAGGAATGACCACCAAAGTTCCTTGTACCGGTCGAAGATGCAGAACTCTCCGACCCCGACATCATCAAAATTCCATTGGTAACCCGAGTCAAACATGATGGACATAAGAAAAATAAGAGAAAGGAGAACGTCCAGAACATAGAAAGTGATGAGGAGGACAACACATTGAAGGAAAGTGGGCCTGAATCACCTACAGGAGGAGGAGGAGGAGACAAAGTAAAACAAGAGGAAGGAGGGGAAGAAGGAGACAAGCAATAAAAAGGTGAAGTTACACCTTCGAAGGATCCCCTTACATAGGCTGAGACATTGAAGAAAATGAAGGTTTCTCTGCAGAAACCCTTAGTAAGAAAGAAGACCTGAGCCAATAAGCCTCAGTCAAAGAATGTGCTCACAGTGGACGATGTCGATCTCATCATTGCAACCATGGAGGATGCTTCAAAGGATATCTTGTAGAGACATGAAGCGAAGCAAGAAACAATGTATGAAAGAATAGAGAAAGAACTCAAGGACATACAACAAGCCATCTATTCGAGCCGCAGAGTACCTATTGCGCCTTCATCATCGAAACTTGTAGAATTGGGGGGTGATCCCACCTAATTACGAAGGCTAGCAGATGCAACCGAGGCTCGAATTATTCGAGTCCAAGAATAAAAGGAGCAGGCCATAGAGGCCTTGAAGAAAGAAAAGGAGGAGGTCCTAGAGAAACTTCGATTTGCACAAAAGGAGAAAAATGAAATTCAGGCAAAGTTCGAGCATAACAATGTGAAGATACAGGAAGAAAAAGACCAACTGCTCATAGAGTAGTTTTCAATCAAAGAGGTAGTGACTAAAGAACTTCGCTCTATGCTGGGCTTGGTGCAGGAGGAATAAGAGTTAGCTGAGATACAAGTGGGGAAACTTGCTAAGGCCATTCAACAACTTCAAGCAAGAGTAATGGAGCTAGAGATCCAAGTAGTGCCAATCATTTCAAAATAAGTACGCGACCAAAGGGAGGAAGTTGCGAGGAATGCAGTAGAAATAATTAGAGCACTCACCTCAGAGTGTAAGAAACTGAGTGATTGAAGTGCGCAGACCTATGAGTGCCTTGAAGAATATCCGGAGCTGAGGAAATTGGAAGCACAACTCTAGGAGGTGAAATAGGAGGCATCCATTGTGCAAGCATAGATGAAGCTGCTTACTCCAGTCGAGAAGATGAAAATATCACAGGAACAATGCATAGTTCAACAACATATTACTGCTATCTAGAGAAAATTCATGGAAGTGACACAGAGAATAAAACTGGTGCAGGACGAAGTCTGCACAATTTTTGAAGAAGTTGAAGGACAAGGCTCACAGCTAGACCAACTGGTTGCGATAGTGGAACAATGCCTGGAAGGGCCTATTATAGAGAAAGTGATTCTAGAGTTCTCTGAGCAGGAAGCTCTGGCGAAGCAGCAAGTCGAGGAAGCTTGAGATAAGCTTGAGGCCGTTGAAGCAGTGTTGCCCAGATCTGAGTGAATCAGGACGAGTCATAGGTAAGTGTTGGGGGCATGTTGGCCCTTGACCAATTTTTTAGAGAACATTGGTAGTGTTTGACCACTTTTGGGACTTCGACAGGTTGGTCGAAGATGGAGCGCCCAGGCGAAGTGGAGATCACAAGATCTCGCTTGTTTTGCAGGCTTGTCGACCCAAAAAAAGGTTTTAGGTTTTATTTAACGAGTTAAGGGATGTCGACCCATGGGTTCAACCATGATTAGGCCTTTTTTAAATGTATAAATAAGTAGCTAAGTGATGTAATAAGTAGTTACTAGTCATTGATCGACTTAGTGCATGACTAGTTGGATTTGTGCAAGAATATGTTAGGGCTTGTAGAGCTAAGTGCAAGCGTTTTGTAAGTTGCTTTGTGCAGACAGACTGTGTAAGGCTTTGTGCTATCAAGGAGTTGCCTCTGTGCCTTGACCTGATTTTTAGGAAGGTAGATCTAGTGCGCTGTGCGCAGATCACCTGCCCAGTGCAAAGTTGGGCTTTGTGGCTCTGTGCACAGGAGAAAAAGAATGTAAGGATATTGAATACTAATAAAGAAGAAGAATAAGTTGGTGGATGTATCCCCAAACTGGGGTGAACCACGTATATCCTGCGTTGATGTGATTTGTGAGATGTTGTTTATGTTGTTTATCTATTAGTGTATTGATATTTATATATGTTGGATGGATGTATGGATGCTTAGTGCTATATTGATGGTAAATGAATTCCAGATCTGGTATAATGCTATGTGCTAAGTGATGGGAAGTACTTGATATTTATTGTTACTGCACTGATCTGTATTAAGGGTTTGATCTGCGATGTGAATGAGATTCAAGAACTAATGCATATTGTTGTTTAAGTGTTCTGTTAAGTGTTGTAATCACATATCTGTGTCCCATCCTGGTTGTATAAATCTAAGTCCTGCAACCCCCCCTACCTCTACCTCAGGTGAGACTTCATCTTCTTTGCAGGTGTTTCTGAAAGGGCCGGTAGTTAGGGTTTTGTTGGGGCACTGTTGAAGTGTTGAACCTTGGGTTTGACCCTGTGCCAACAATAACCGACCAACTAATTTTTGTGGGGATAGAAGTTTAATTTCTCTAGGAAATAGGTATGAACATGTCTACTTAATTGCTTATATTGTCCTAGTTCTTTTTTATAATTGTTTAATGATTAACTTACTTTCTTATAGTGAAGCTTTGAAGCTTACGTGTTAAAAATGTATATATTTATATGGTTAATTTTGATCTCTTGAGTAATTGTTGACTAGTACTCTTATAAACATTTAGTAAATCAATGCCAATAATGGCTTATTAACTCCAGACGTACAAATGGGGTCAATATTCGAAAACATTTGTACTGTAATAAAAAATTGGTATATTGTAATAATATTGCATCGATAGTGGTTTTTGTTGTAATAGGAAATCCCAATGCCAAATAGTAATAACAAAATTACGCATCATGAAGAAAATAAAAGGAATATTTCCAGGTTAAAGGAGACAATGGAGGTACGGAAAATGTGAAGCTTGAATGCCCTTGTAATAAATGTAGGGGATTTAACAAATTTTTTTGTAATTATATAGGTAAATCCTCCTAGGTGTCTATCGCCCAACAAATATGCAATGCCCAGTAGTATTAGAAATACTGTTGTACAGGTTGAGGAATATGGTCGTATGGATATTGAAGAACATCGTGATCAATTTAATTCTACGGAATTAGAATATGACACCAAAAATACTATTGATCCAGATGATGAGAAAAATATATTGATCCAAGACATCTTTGGTCCTATCGATGAGGATGAACAATTTGATGATATTCATGATATACCTTTTCTTGAGAAGGCACAACATGTGTTGGCACAGGGGCAGACCCAGGGTTCAACGCTACAACAACACACCAACAAAACCCTAACTACCGGCCCTTTCGACAACACCTATGAAGAAGATGACGTCTCACCCGAGGTAGAGGCAGGGGTGGTTGCAGGACTCAAGTGTCTACAACCTTAACTGGGACATAGATATGTGATTCCTTACTTGATATAGCACTCAACACTGCTGAATATTTATCATGCAATCAATGACTACTTCACAGATACAATAGAGCTTCGCAGCATTCAAAATGAAATAGATTGTTTGATCACTTATCATCCACAGATCATTCAGATCTAACAGGTCAAGTACTTAGCATATACATTTGAGTCATACCTAACATTATACACATCATAATCACTAAGAATAAACATATATAATAGATCTATCTACTCATCTCAAAGCACTTAGAAAATAATCACATCAATGCATCAGAACAAGGCACAAAGAAGACAACAAAGGATTTACATGGTTCACCCCCACCCTGGGGCTATGTCCACCAAATATTCTTCTTTATTATCATCAACCAATCGGTTACAAGCACAGATCCGTAAAAACCCTTACTTCACACAGGAAAAAATATCTACGCAGCTCGCTAGATCCTTCTTCCTTGTCTTTCAGCACAAAGCCTTCTATACCTTCACACAAGGACTTTCACTAAGCTCTGCAAGTCTATATGGAATGCACAAAACTCTTGATCACACAAACCCTCCCCTGACACTTAGCCTATATCACATAGATACCATATTATTCTCTATTACCCCTCTATTTATACATACAAAATGGGTCTAAGTGTGGGTAAACCTACAGGCCGACATCCCTTTCCCATTACATATTCCCAAAACTCAAAAAGGGGCCCAAAAGTGGGCCGAGATTATGTAATCTACGCTTCATCTTGTGCTCCATCTTTGTCAAGCTATCGAAGTCCCCAAAATAGTCAAATATGACCAAGTGTTCCCAAAACTTGGTCAAGTGCCAACATGCCCCCAACACTCACCTGTGACTTGTCCCAAGTCACTCTGGTCTGAGAAATTCTGCCTCGAATGCCTCGAGCTTAGCTTGAGCTGCTTCAAACTGCTGCAATGCTACGACCTCTTGCTCAGTGAACTCCTGGACGAGTGTGTCATTGACTGGCCCTTCTAGGTGTTGTTCTTTTGTGATCGACCTATTCAAGCTCTGCTCCTTGGCTTTCAACTTCGGTGAACATTTGGCATGCATTCTCTTGAACTGGTTGAAGTCAGTGAGAGACTTCCATCACTTTGGTCTGGATTGTGTGGATCTGTTGTTGGGTCATGCGCTTCTCTGGAAACCTCTTCATTATTTCAACTAGTGTTAAGGCCTTCAATTGCATCTGTAGCATATCTGTGTGCTTCTTTTCTTCCTGGAGATGCGAATCCAACACCTGTAACTCTGAATTTTCTATAATATTTTCATATGTCTGAGTGCTCCTGGAGCTCAACTGCTTGCACTCCAAGGAAAGGGCTTTCATTTTGCCAACTGTGCCGCGAACAGTTGCCTCTCTTAGGTCTCTGATTTCTTGAGGAGTATTGGGTACAGTACAAAGTTCCAAATATGTGATGCATTGATGAAGTTGCTGGATTACTTCTTCGAGTTGCGCCACCTACTGTGGGACTTGTTCCTCAGTTTTCACTTCTATGACTGTCAAAGAGCGAAGTGTGCTGTGAACCCTTTCCCGTACTTTGAGTTTCTCTGTGAGAAACTGTTCCTTGTTTTTCTGTAGCGCTTCTTTCTTTTCATCCCATTTTTCTTGTAGAGCGCGATTTTCCTTTTCTATAGTACTTCTGTGGTCCTCAAGGTCTTTCTGTACTTGTGCTAAAGCCTGGGTGGCTTTTGATGTCTCTTCTTGAGCTCTTCGAAGGCGAGTTTCGACTGTATCAACAATTTGATGTAGTTGGGATGGCTCGTCACCTAATTTTGGTGTTCCTGATGACAGGGGCGCAGTGGAAATTGCACGGCTAGACTGTATTTCTTGCTGTACTCCTTGAAGCTCATCCCTGATGCGACTGAACACTTCCTCCTGCTTGTCTTCCTACTTTTCTTCTATCTCTAGTGAAGTATCATTCAGGGCAGCGATTATGAAGGTGAAGTCATCCGGAGTGAGAACAGTCTCAAACTTGGTTCGAAGTCCCGACAATGGAACCATTTTTTGGCACAAGGGCAGACCCAGAGTTCAACACTACAACAACGCACCAACAAAACCCTAACTACCGACCCTTTTGGCAACACCCGCGAAGTAGATGAGGTCTCACCCAAGGTAGAGGCAGGGGTGGCTGCAGGACTCAAGTGTCTACAACCTTAGCTGGGAGACAGATCTATGATTCCTTACTTAATATAGCACTCAACACTACTGGATATTTATTATGCAATCAATGACTACTTCACAGATACAACAGAGCTTCGTAGCATTCACAATGAACTGGATTGTTTGATCACTTATCATCCACATAACATTTCGATCTAACAGGTCAAGTACTTAGCATATACATGTCAATCAAACCTAACAATCTACACATCATAAGAAATAAGCATAAACATATATAACAGATCTATCTACTCATCTCAAAGCACTTAGTAGATAATCACATCAATGCATCAGAACAAGTCACAAAGTGGACAACACAAGATTTACGTGGTTCACCCCCACCCTGGGGCTACGTCCACCAACTCTTCTTCTTTATTATCGTCAGCCAATTGGTTACAAGAACAAATCCATAGAAACCCTTACTTCACACAGGATAGAAGATCTGCACAGCTCGCTAGATCCTTCTTCCTTTCCTTTAAGCACAAATCCTTCTATACCTTCACACAGGGACTTGCACTAAGCTCTGCAAGTCTATATGGAATGCACAAAAGTCTTGATCACATAGATCCCCCCTTGGCACTTAGCCTATATCACATAGATACCATATTATTCTCTATTACCCCTCTATTTATACATACAAAATGGTTCTAAGCGTGGGTAAACCCACGGGCCGACATCCCTTTCCCATTACATATTCCCAAAACCCAAAAAGGGGCCCAAAAGTGGGCCGAGATTTTGTAATCTCTGCTTCGTCTGGCGCTCCATCTTCGACAGGCTGTCGAAGTCCCAAAAACGGTCAAATATGACCAAGTGTTCCCAAAACTTGGTCAAGGGCCAACAACAACCCCTTTATGAAGGCTCAAGAAAAAATGTTCTCTCAACTATAATGTTGTTAGTGAACTTGAAGGTATCGAATGGTTTTTCAAACACTTGTCTCACAAAGATATTAAGGTACATAAAAGTATATTTCATCACATCTACATAAAAGGTTGAAATTCCTTTTCTCTTTTTTTAATGTCAATTAATGTTTAATATATTAAGGATGCAATATTTTTTATTACTATTATTTACATTAACTAGTTATTTTTTATGTTGTAGATTGTTAGGTGAATTTTTCTTACCACCGTCAAATAATTTACTTTGCACATACCGAGAGTTATCTGCCATTATGAAATATATTTGAATGGAGTATCAAGCTATTGATGCATTTCCTAATGATCATATTATATATTATGGACAATATGCATTGGAAATGAAATGCTCGAAATGTCAAATCAATATATATCGAACCGATCAAGTAACAAAAAAGGTGCCTCACAAGGTTCTTCGTCATATTCTGATAGTTCCACATTTGCAATGATTGTTCAGGTGTGAAAACATAACACAGTTTGTGGATTACCATGCATGACACATAAGTGAAGACAATGCTCTTCGAATTCCTGCAAATGCTTATGCATTTATTTACATCGAAGAAAGATGGTCTATTTTTAAAGAAGAACCTTGTAATGTTAGGCTTTCATTTGCAGCTGATGGTGTCAATCCATTTGGTGAGCTCAGGTCTATTTACTCAGCATGGCCTATTTTTGTTATAAACAATAACCTTCCTCCATGGATGTCAATAAAGAGGGAGAACACAATGTTGGAAATGATTGCTCCAGGTAGTTGTTTACAATATTTGTTTGAATGTAGCACCATTTCATTTGTACTCTTATTCGTTATTATTGCATTATTTATTATACATAAATAAGGCATTATCTCTCCCTGATAGCTTTGGCAACAACGTAAAATGAGTTATATATGATCTTGGAAAATACACGAGGCAAACAAAATGTTTGTCATAGAACTTGTCATTATGTAATGTTTTACTTTAATTAATGTATATACTTTTTTGTTGAAATGTATTATTTTCTTGTATAATCATGTGTATGCGTTTTTCATCTAAATAAATCCATAAAGAAGATATAAAATATTGTAGGAGAGAAATTCCTCGGCTAATGTAGGAAATGTAGAAGCATCCACCTCCAACATTTTTCAATGCTTAAGAACACTACCTCATACACCGAGTTGAGGATATTGAAATGTGTGGACATGTACACACAAGGTCAATGTGGATGGTGGAGAAGCACTTGAAGTCATTGAAAGCTTTCGTTAGACAAAGAGAATGTCCTTAGGGTTCTATGGTGGAGGGGTATATGGCATATCAATTCTTGGTGTATATTAGTCACTATCTTCCTAAATTAGCAACAAGAATGAAGGCGCCTCGCATTTGAGATGTCAACTCCATCAACAAATTTAAAGGGGAGGTCTTGGTCGGGAAAGGTAGAATGAAGAAAGTGCAAGGTAATTATTTGATGGTAGTTGATATCTATAATAATTTGCATTATTAATTTTTATTTTTATTGTACTTATTAATTAAATTTTATCCTTCCATCAATTATTAATCTTTATTATTGTTAGTAATTTTTATTCCTTTTTCATATAGTAGGTTGAGAGTGGGATGCACTACATTTATTCATCGCAAAAAATCTTGATTGAATGAAGTTATGGATATATCGATGTAATATAAAATGCAATGGTAGGTTATCATGGGAAGGGGTGGCTACATTGCTTAAAGAAGCTCATCATAATCAAGATACCAATCTTACTTAGAGGGAAATCAATTTAGCATATGGTTTAAAAGATAAACAAGAAAGCATATATATAATTCACCGACATTATGTTTAAGTTATTTTCAATTATATTAATCTAGGTCATGATATGCTTTTTTTTTTTTAATTTTTACTAATTCTAAATATGTTTATTCATTGAAAATGCATTTTTTTTTATGTGTTGGGCATATTGCAGTTGAAACACTACAAGGCTATGTGGTGTAATTGCCGTAAATTTTGCATCAAAAAGTTGAATGACAAGAAGAAAACCTATGATAGTGGGATAACTGCAGTATTTCAGGTCACTAATGTTTCCTCTAGAAGTGACAAGCATCCAACAATATCCGAAAATAGATACTATGGGTATTTGAATGATATAATTGAGTGTGAATTTAATTCCTTCAAGTTAGTTTTGTTCGATGTCAAATGGTACATTTTACTGATGAATGAACGTGATCCCAAAAGAACTATTATTGAGCATGCCAATGGATTTACCATGGTTAATACAAGGGCATTTGAGACCGGTACATAAACTTATGTTCTTCCAAGAAAATGTGAACATGTCTTTTATTCATAGGTTCCAGGTAAAGCAGGTTGGTCGTACATTGTTAGATATGATCCAAGAGGAAGGCCTGTAAAGTATAATGTACCAGAAGAAGATGATATTGAAGAATAATAAGTTGCAAAGGAGAATGAGGTAGATGTAATGTCATACGGAGAATTCAAAGAAGTTCAACAAAATGTAGATGAAAATTATGTTCATGATGATATTGACGATGATATTATCATCGAAAATGACAATGATGACGATGTTGATCTGGCCAATCCTTTCAAAATCGATTCTGAACCTGATGATATAGATGTAGAGTTGGATGAAGAAGAATATCAATGATATCATCGTCATCATCATCACCATAATCATTGTCATTGCTGTTAATTCTATCACCATAATCAACATTTTCCATCGTTGTCATCATCATCATCATTGTCATTTTTCATCATCATAATCATAGTCATTGTCATCATCATGATTGTCATAATCATCATCATTGTCATTTCCATCATCATCATCTTCCATTGTCATAATATTTGTCATCCTCATTTTTAGCGTCATTGCATCATTGTCATTGTCATCATCATCGTCATTGCCATCATCATAGTATTCCATTGTCATAATCATCGTCATCTTCATTATGGTCATCATCCTCGTTATTGTCATTGTGATCGTCATGATCATCATCGTCATCGACATTAACCTTGCAACATCGATCGACGCCAATGGTCATGTCGACTACTTCTCTAGGTAAAAAACATAGTCATGATATATGTATTAATGAAATACTGCACATATGAATAATAATAACTTATAACCATGTCCTTCTAACACTTTTTGTTTTTGTAGTGGATACCCCTATAGTACAACAACGTCTACTAGTACGCCATATTACTAGAAGTAGTACAATGGTGGAGATGACACATAGTCATGGAGCATGATCATAAGAGGGTCCAACAACTAAAGGGGATGAAGAACAATGTATGTATGATGATTTACTAAATACTTTTATGAAAACTAAGAAACATAAATTAAAGAATTGATTGTAAATATTTTTAAGACAAAATTTATTTATATTATAAATTATTAGTTGCGCAGTTTTTGTTTAAATTGATATGCATTATTGGGTATGGGGAATTGAGAGTGATGCAANGGGGGGGGGGAGGTTCAAATGAGCTTCCACCTTCACATGGTTGGACTTGTTCAGTAGAGAATAATTTTTTCTCGAAACCAAGAGGATCTCATTAAGGTATTCCTATTATTCACTTAATGATATTTTTTTTAGAGATTATTGAATGTAAATATTTGAGGTGACATTGTCAGCATTATCATGATCAATATTGTCATCGTCATTGTCATCATTGTCATTGTCATCATTGTCATTGTCATTGTCATCATTGAGATCACCAATGCCATCATCATTTTCTTCCATTTTCATTATCATCATCGTGATCATACCATCATCATCATCGTCATTTTCATTGTGATCATCATCAGTTCCATTGTCATAATCATCATGAACGTAAAGATTTCATATTCATCGTCATCTTCCATTGTCATCATCACCATCATCATCGTGATCATGATCAATATTGTCATCATAATTATTGTCATCGTCATTGTCACCATCATCATGATTGTCATTGTCATCATCAAGTCATCATTGTTTTCCCTACATTATCACTATCATCATCATGATCATCGTCAACATGGTCATTGTCATTTTCATTTTCATCATCAACATTAATGTCATTGTCATCATCATCGTCATGACCATCATTTTCATCATAATTGTTTCATCATCATCATTGATGATGACATCCCTAATCCCTGTAACCACTTTACATCATATTACTATGATCGTTTATATCATGCCCAACTCAATACTCTAAAAAAATATATTAGTCTAAGCACTTATATATATAACACCTAATCCCTAATGTTGGTAACTCCTAAGTCCATTAACCCCTTACACCTAGTTAACCCCCAAAATTGTTAACACCTAACCTTTACCCATAAACCCTATAACCACAACAACCTTGATATAAATTGTATTATATATAAAAATTTATTATAATCTATATTATATATTTGTTATATAGTACAATTTATATTAGGTAATATAAATTGTATAATATATTTGTTATATCATATGGCGTTTTAATAATACATATTTTATAAAACTGTAAAATCTCTAGTCGTTACGACTACATGCGATGCAAAACAAGTGCAATTTTTTTTTTCAATAATTAAAATCTTAAAAAAAAAATGGTTCTATTATTCCAAGCGTTAGTAAAGTTTCATGATTTTTGGCAAGAAGAAGAAAGATTGCGAAATAGTGAAAGGTTTCACTTGTTTTTTGAAGAAGAAAGATTGCGAAATAGTGAAAGGTTTGACTTGTTTTTTGTGAATGCAAGTCACTTCTTAGTTGTAGATATAATTTCTCTCAATAAGCGGTATGCACATCTTACTGTAAAAAGAGCGAGCTAAAGTCAAGGAAATATCAATCCGTCTCCAGGTTTGTAACATGATTTTGGCATAAATTTTTCCTTTAAGTGGGATGAATATACCAGTAGTGGATATTGTTGGTGAAAAACCAATCTGTCAATTAGTTCTGAAATGGATAACGATTATTGATTGGTCTTCCTTGCATATATTGATAAATGGTAATTATTTAAAGGAATAATAAGGATGTTGTGGAAGTTGAAGTATGGGGTGCTTCAACATGCTGGTAGTAGTTGACAGGATAAATTAAATATCAGAATAACAAAGGTCAACAACAAAATAAAAACTCAAGGTATGGGACAACATTCACCACGACAACGTCAAGGGTCGAATCCCATCACTCAACAACATTGCAAGCACCGAGATTTAGGAAACAAGGAGCAACGCTCATAAAAGGCGCAAAGTTGGTGGAGGAGTCCACGATGGAGAAAAAAGGGCACTAGGCATCCATGCATAAGGTGACGAGGGAGAGTCCGATCCAGTACTGACGCACCAATGGATGGCAGTGACGCTCCTAAAGCGATGAACTCCTTCTGCGGTTGTCAACACCCAATCCACGCTGGTCTTTTAATAACTGAAAGTTAAGGAAGATCGATTTTAGCAGTCCCAAAAATTGTTAGACGCATTTCCAGAAGGTTCAAACTGAAACTCAATTGATAATACATGTTACTAATCCCACCTCACTGGAATATTAAACTAGTTCATGAGAATTATAAAGGAAAAATAACCATGTGGGGATGGATTAAAGTTGACACAATCCTTCCACTTGAGAGAAATTCTAAACAAGAGCTACCTGCATAAGATTGGATCGTGTAAGGAAAAGAAATAAACAAGCAGGTGAAAAGATTAACATGAACCTTCACCTTTGACTAAATCTCTAGGTTGAGGTTTTCGACCTCTACAACATTAACTATAACCCATGTTACAAAAATTTGTTATTACATCATCATGGTTTTCTTTAACAACTTTGCGATTTAAGTGTAGGTCTAACACGCCCGTACATGGTAGGTAGCATTTATTTACAGAGTTACAATACATTATCAAACAGTTAACTCTGAATGCAATAGTGATCATTCCAAACATGATAATTGTATTGAATTAGATATCCAACTTATGCAAGGATAACATTTTATTTTAAGGGAAGGCCTTTCAATCTCCGAAATGTTTCATGCCTAAATTGACAACAATATACATATAATTTCCAATAATGTCTTCCTTTTAAAAAAAACTACTTCAATCGCAGAGAAAATAAATAAATAAAATTCGTTGTACACAATAAGGAATTTGCTGGGCAATAAAAAATGAAATGGATGAATAAAGAAAACAGAATCGCAGAGAAATAAAGAAGTATTTTCGCTGTACACAATAAGGAATTTGTTGGGCATAGAATTTATCCTTCACTTATTATCCATGCAGAGGAAAGCAAGACATTTAAATCTAAATCTTTAATACCGGAGTTTAAATCTAAATCTTTAATACCAGAGTGAAAGACAGTCGATTCGACTCCTGGCCGACTGCTCAGGCACGGACTAATAACTTAAAGGATAAATGAACAAAAGATAAAAACACAATTTCTTTGTATTAAAAACAATAAAAACACAGAGTAAAATAAAATAATGGCCCGAGACCAAAACACAGGCTTCCTCAGTAATAATACAACGCAACAATAATCCCAACAAAAAACGGAAACTACCATAAAACGCAGTAATAAAACAAATCTCAGAAACATAAATTTAGTGACCCTTTTGCACTTTCACACAACGCACTATCGCCCAGATAAAAAATCATATGCATAACTAAATGAGTCTTTTTCTTTTAACAACATCTACGCAAAAAAGATTTCGACAATAAAGAAATGCATGAACATGAAATTGAGCTATTATTTAATAGAAATTATGCACATGCGTACCGTATCCAAATGTAAAAAACTGAAAGTGACTGTCCTGTGCTCGAGCTCCATCCAACTCTGACTTGTTGACCGATGATACCTCACCAGTACCTCCTAGCCAACTCTAGGGGTACTCTTCTCCCCCCTGAGCCCCCCGAGCTGCAAAGGGGCCACACACACAATACCATAGAATGATAACACGCAACTCACCTTGCAAGGTCGAGCTACCACTTGTTACCCGAGCTGGGTATCCTAACTCCCACAAAATAAACTTAGTTAAGATAAAATTCGATAGCGTGATGTTACACAAGCCAGATGTGATCCATACCCCTCATTCACCATCCATTTTATAGAGTTTCTTAGTCATCAGTTTCCCAAACCCTCATTAGATTCCTTTTTTTCATTTATTTAATTAGGAAAAACCTCCCCCGTACACATGTTGCATGATCCCCTAGTTGCACTAGCAAGTCAATTTATGAATTAATTAAATATTCCTATTTCCCTCACCCACCTAAAAGCATTCCTAAAAACGCTCATCGGTGTCCTATTATTCCTTACAATTCTTAAATGACTTACCCCTTACTTAATTCCTAGTTGAGTTCATAAATAGAAAGTTCCAAAGGCTAGATTCCTTACTAAGTTAGACAGTCAACTTTTTCTTTAAGTTTCCCCTTTTTTTTAAGTTTCCCCCTTTTTCCTTTTTAACTAAAAATCAATTTAGCAAGTGTAGATAAAAACAACCATTTACCCTTTTAATAAATTTAATCCTCCATTATAATTTTTTTACTTTAATAATTAAGTTTGAATTTTTTACCCCCCTTCTTGTTACATGTTTATTTATTTTTTCTTTAACTACATGTTCTACTTAGACCTAGGTTTTAATTTCACTAGGATGGGCGACAATTTTTAAGGGAACTTTTAGTTATTAAACTTTACTCATTCCATCATCTATTTTAAGGCCGACCATGTCCTAAGGAGGCATAATTTTCTAGGCACTAGGTTTATTAACTTATCATAGTTAAAATTGTGACGTGCTCTTCAGGATGCACTACGTGCTCCAATGGTGCCACTCGACTCTTTCCGTTTTCTTTGCGCAACATGCCCTTCAAGACGCACTATGTGCTCCAAGGGTGCCACTTGCCTCTTTCTGTTTTCTTAGTGCGACGTGCCCTTCAAGACGCACTATGTGCTCTAAGGGTGCCACTAGCCTCTTGACTGAATTTGGTAGACGTCAAACCCCTGGAGTCAATACTCTGTCAGGTGATCTTGTGGGAGACTAAGGGCCTCTAAGGAATAAGAACCCAACCTTATTGTGCGCCCCTTAGAATCATTGTGATCGACTGTCACAGTCTTCCCTCTTGACATCATAGGTCTTCTCAAACTAGGTAATCGTTAACCTATAGTTCGAGCCACGATGAGAGTGTTAGTAGGATGTGGCAGAGATGCTTCCACACCTCTCACTCAATGTCTCTGGTTGTCATGCGTGACCCCTCTACTCCAAATGTGAGTCTGGTCAACAAGATATAATCAGCCTGCATCCATTAATGAATCATTCCAACAATAATAATCAACATCATAACATCTAATCGTATGTACATATGTCACATCAACAACATTAAAACTCTAACAATCCACTCCCTGACTTGATCTGGAGTCCAAGGGGTTTCATCGATGCCTCGACATCCTCAACGTCTAGAGTCCTGCACACTCAGGAGAACCCAGTTAATAACACCTGTCTATGCAAATACAACAAAATAAAATATCATCAAATCCACAATATCACATAATCATAATCGAAATAACCAATAGTATAACGACCTTGATCACTTTCATGCAAGTGTCCTCAAAGAATAAGTCTGCTTAGTGCATGTAAGAGAGGGATGTTACATACATCCCCTCTTGTTTTAAACTTCATCCCAAAGTTTCACAGTATGTAAATTCTGAAATAAAGTGTATCAGAATATCTTCTGACGCATATCATATGCATCCTCCCAGGTCACCGAGTGCGGACTATAGTTGTCCCACTGGACCTTGACCTGATCTACTATTCGATGTCGTAGCTGTCGAATGCGATAATCCATGATGCGGATTGGCTCCGCCGTGAGCGCACCCTCATCCGATACTTGCAAGGAACTCGTCAATAACATGTGTAGGATCACTAACATAATGTCTCAAAAGATACGTGAAAAACATCGTGCATGCGCCTCAAGAATCAGACAAGTCTAGTCGATAGGCCAGGTTCCCCTTCTTTTATACAATCTCAAAGGGTCCTACGAACCTAGGAGATATTTTAGCACCCTTTCCAAACTTCATTGAACTCTTGTGTAGTTTCACTTGTAAGAAAACTTGATCGCCAACTTTATAACTATGATCGACAGGATGCGCATGGGCATAACTCTTCTGTTGATCCTGCACTTCCTTTATTCTTTTGCTATAACCCTAATTTGCACCATACATGCTTACCTGACATCAGACCATCTCAGATCCCTTCTTTGCCAAAGAACTACTGAACAACTCTTTAAATAACCTGTTTTATAAGGTCCCACGTGCCCTACTCCATTACTGCATGCGTGTACATGCTAGCTGACCTAAAATAGCCCGCGTGGACCAACAAAAGAATGAAAAAAGGAAAGTTGCTGACGAAACACACAGCTTTGGGTGAGTTAACTGAAACTCCCGACCATATATGGCCAAGGGTTCGTCCAAATACCTAGCTTCTTATAGCCTATAAAAGAAGGGCTATGGGTCCAATTTGGAGGAGGAGAAAATAGAGTAAAGAAACTCTGCCCAATTGCATATTCCCATTGTCCCAACCCTTTAGCCATCCTTGTGCAAGAAGAGATACAAAGAAAAGAAGTTGGAGGACATTTGAAGAGGAGCCCAGGATCAGGATTCATGGAGCAGTGGCCGGTCTTGACATTGTAAGTTGATTCATTAAAGTTAATAATAAAGAAATGCTTTTCCTGTCCCACTATATGAGTTCTTCATAGTTCAGTAAATATATGTTTGAATCTCTAACCCATTAGTCTATAGGTAAAATGCATGTATAGTTTGTTTCTTGTTTTGTATGCAGGTCAATCTTGAGAGGATAACTGCCAACACGTGATCAATCATGAAGGGGGATCGACATCGAACATCCGGAACAAGGTATGCCAGTCTAACCATGTATTTGCTGAAAAGGAATGGGGTTTTAGTCTGGGGACGAAGGTAGAAAGTAGATTTCTTTTTGTCATATCTGCATGCATAAGATAACCCTATTTGCTAGTCCATAAGGGGATTTCCCTCACAACAGAATTGGTGACCATACTAGGGAAGTATTTAGGGTTCCTAATTTTTTTTTTTTTTGGGTAGCTTTAAAACACTGGTTTTCTTGCCTGTTTTTTAGTTTCTGCCAAGTCTGAGCTAGTAGAGTGTCTGGTTTCCCATACCAGTTGTCTCTGTTATTTGTTTGACTGTGTTTTTTCGAGACCCACAGAGGTACATGTGGCCTATATAATGTCTGCACGCATGTACCCACACCCTACTCTCTTACAGCCCACATGTAAACACTAGCTGACGAAGTAGCAGTAGCGTGTAGAGTCCAGAAATTTTTTGGGGCAGTCATCCTCTTCCCTGTCAGAATCAGACATTCTCAGGGGTTTTTTGGAATTCTTTCTAAGTCTTGGTTGTTTGCAGTCTTGTCTCAGATTTGTTTGTTTTACGATTTTTTTCCTTACATTGTTTCCTTTTTCTGTTAAAAAGAGTGCCCAAATCTTCAAGAGATCCTGGTTCTCAATATAAGAGGTCTCTTCCTGGTTTGCATTGTCTGTTGTTATTTTTTCTCAGAGTTTTAGAGATACACGCGGTCTGCAGAAGGTCAGCCCGCGTGTACATGCCCTTTGACTCTATACAACTCGCGTTCACATGCTTGCTGTTGGATTATCAGTAGCGTGCTTCTGCAGTATAGTTTTTATTGAGGGCAAGGCAGTCATCCTTGCCCTTGATGAGAGTTATACCTCTCAGGTTTTTGAATCTCTATCTTAACATTCAGTAGCTTAGGATTAATCTTAGCCTTAGCTTGCTTTTTCTCATTTAAAAGTTGTCATAAAAAATATTTTTTTAGGGTTTTTAGACAAGTGTGAGAGTCATTTTTTAAGTTGCTAGTGTGTTATTTCTTGAAGTGATTCTTTGTGATCTGCGATTAAGCCATAATTTTTTTTCTTGGTTTTTACTTGTTGGTATTTTTCCTTTTTGCTTTATCAACATTTAAATAAGAAAAAAAAAATCTCTTTCATTTTCTTGTTTGGTTGAAGAGTGTGATTCTACATTATTAACCAGGGAAAAGTCTTTTATTTCATAAGTTCTTTGCAGTTTACTTAGATCATAAGTAGCTCGTAGTCGAGTGAAATTCCTTTTGAGTTTGCTGTCCAAATTCTTACAAAAAAATAAAAAATAAAAAAAAAAAATAAAAAAAGTTGAAATTTTGCATTAAGTGAAAGTTTTTGTTTCCATCTTTTCATTTTTACTTTCGTATTTTACACATCATCAGTTTCACTTTCATACCCCTTGACATAAGACAAGCCATAAAATTAACGCTAAATCTAAAATTTATTAGACTTTTATGTTTGTAGGGTTAACCAACTAGTTCATGATTAGGGCCTTGGATTAGGTTGGAGAGGAAACTCTTCAAGGCCATTACAATCAAACATTGGAGTCTGAGTTAGGGAGTGTCTAAGTCCAATATCGTGAAAGTTATCCGGGACCCCCCTCTAACACAGGGGATAAACATGAGGTCACGTGCAGAAAGGTAGCGGAGATAACCCCTCCAAAGCTGGACCAATCATAGTGGAGAACACATATAGAGGGTTTGTTTTGGGATTCCGTCGATTGCAATTTCCATGGGGCTTCGTGGGTCTCGAATCCATTCGAGGTCCTCAGTTGTCTTCCAAACCACTTGCTTTCGATACCCTTGACAGGTTTTGGTCTCGATACCCTACTCGTTGTGGTCTACCCGACTTTCGATTGTACCCGCCTGGTGATTGTTCGTGCACTGGCAACCTAGTTGCCTATCTTCTCTAGGGACATAGACAGGTGATTGTGGGGGTATACCGCGGTACCTAGGATAAAAATTGGGCCACAATTTGCAGAGTATACCCGGAGGGTGATTCCATTTTCGAGTTGCACTTGCACCGATAAGTTGCTCTAGTGTTGGTTGTTGTAACTGTTCTTCCAATTAATTTAGTGTTTGCTTGTCTTATCTTCTAGGGACTTTTTTAGTGTGTGTTACTTTTGAACGTTTAGACTACCCTAGAGTGTCTTTGATCTTCTCACACAGTGGAGGATCATGAGATGTTCCGGTCACGAAGGCTTCTTGACCTGCCACTGGTTACACTGGAGCCACCCTCGCCACCACTAAGGCGAAAGATAGACCAACAAGGGTCTTTTGAAGTGACCGGGTCACAAGAAATTGTGCCTGACCAACATCTAGAGGAATCAACTATTTTTGACCTTGGAGTGCAAGCTTTTGGTCTGGTTGAAACCTCCACCACTGATCTTTCAACACCCAATATCGTACTGATTCATCCTTACGAGTGCCAGACAATGTCGCACACAACAATGGAAACAAATGCTGTTACTCCTTCTGGGAATTCTTCAATTCCCACTTCGGTTGTCACCACAAGAGAATTTCCACCTCCTAACCCACCGTCACCAGTCCGAGACACCATGGTCTCGACTGCGACTACATTGCTGTACTGTCCCCCACCTCTTAGAGAGGTGATGAGGAGACTCAGTGGCCTGGGCACCCCCACTAGGTCATAGTATCACACCGAGGGGGGAAAAGTCAAGAAGTTAAAAGTTATATTTTTAAGTTGACTTAAGAAAGGAAAAGGTTAAATGAGTAAAATATAACTCAACAGAAAAATAGAAGATTAACCCTGGGAGTTAACCTAACTCAACAGAGAATTAGAAGGAAAAGTATAAGTAAGAGGTTGGGGTGCACCTATTATTCATTCTGGTTTTGGATTAGCATTTTCTATTG
>SNQJ01S0014686.1:99049-109574 GCA_010110895.2 Picea sitchensis
CAACAAGACCTGGGAGGAACACCTTCGACATATGGACCAAATCCTTTCAATCATGGAAGAACAGTCACTATACGCCAGGCAATCCAAGTGTGAGTTTGGAATGATAGAAGTGCTTTACTTGGGACACATCATAGGGGAAAAAGGGGTACAGGTACACCAGGAGAAAATAACAGCCATTAGGGAATGGCCTACTCCGAAAACACTCACAAAACTGAGGGGATTCCTGGGCCTATGCACATACTATAGGAAATTTTTCAAAGGGTTTTCTCAACTGTGCGCACCCTTGACTGACCTGACCAAAAAGTGGTCCTTCAAATGGAATGATGAGGCCCAAATCACGATGGAGAAAATGAAAGAGGTCATGAGCACCTTCCCAGTTCTAGCTCGTCCTGATTTCGACATACCATTCACTTTGGAGTGTGATGCCTTGGGGGAAGGTATAGGGGCTGTGTTGATGCAGAACATGCACCCCATTGCCTATGAAAGTCGGAAACTCAGGGGTCCTGAACTACTTTACAACATTTACGACAAATAAATGCTGGCTATCATGCATGCACTAGCCAAATTCAGGAAATATTTGGTAGGTGCAAGGTTTGTGGTCAAATCAGACCATAACAGTCTTAAATATCTATTGGAGCAGAAGGATTTGAATGAAAGACAACAAAAATGGGTAAGAAAAATACAAGCCTGGGACTTTGACATTGAATTCGTCAAAGGGAAGAACAACGCAGTGGCCGATGCATTATCCAGAAGGCCATCCATTTTTTCCATGTCCAGTATGTCAGTCGAATGGAAGGAACACTTGATAGTGGAATATGCAAAGGATCAGTTCACTTGTCAACTGTTGGATGGGAAAATACAGGATGGCAACTTTAGGGTCATAAATGACTTCATCTATTACAAAGGCCTTATATTTTTGGTTCCTGGATCAACTCTCAAAGCTAGGATCCTGCATGCATGTCATAACTCACCAGTAGCAGGGCATTAGGGCATCAGTAAGACGTACAGGCAGGTGAGAGAGAGGTTTGCATGGAAAGGCCTCAAGGAAGATGTGATGAATCATGTCAAAGAATTCACTACATGCCAAGAAAACAAGGATGCGCACACACACCCTGCAGGATTGTTGCAGCCCCTACCTATTCCAGAGAACAAGTGGGAAAGTATATCCATGGATTTCATCACGGGGTTGCCCAGAGCATAGGGGAAAGATTGCATTTTCATGGTGGTAGACAGGTTGATGAAGTTTGCACACTTTTTTCCCATATCCATAGACTTCAGTGCAGCACAGGTGGCTGAATTATTTTTCAGAGAGGTGTTCAGACTACACGGCCTACCCAAAACCATCATCAGTGACATGGACAACAAATTCATGAGTACCTTTTGGCAGGAGTTGTTCAGATTAGTGGGTACGACATTGAATCCTAGTACTATCTATCACCCTCAGACGGATGGTCAGACTGAGATAGTCAACAAATGGGTCGAAGGTTACCTTAGAAACTACGTAGCAGGACAACAAAAAGAATGGGTCAGATGGTTACATTTGGGAGAATATTGCTACAACACCACCCAACATATGTCCATTGACATGTCACCCTTTAGAGCTTTATAGATCTATGATCCTTTATCATTTGTGGAGATTGCATTTGGTGATAGCAGGGCTCTGATGGTACAGTATTGGATACAACAGAGCCAAGACATTCTCAGGGAATTGAAGGATCATTTACAAAGGGCACAAAACCAACAAAAGTTCCAAGCAGACAAGCACATAGTTGATCGTACCTTTGAGGTTGGCGATTTAGTCTATTTGAGGTTGCAACCATACAGGCAGGCCTCCATTAAGAGAAGTGGAGTGGAGAAACTGCAGCCACGTTTCTTTGGACCTTACAGAGTCAGCAAGAGGATAGGGGCAGTAGCTTATGAGTTGGAGCTTCCACATGGTAGCAAAATCCACAACGTTTTCCATGTCTCGTGCCTTAAAAAAGACCTCGGTCAACACGTCAGGCCTATTGAGGCATTTCCTCCCATGGATGAGGAGGGATAGCTTGTTTTGATTCCAGAGGAGGTGTTAGAAGTCAGATAGAAGAGGCTCCGAAACCGAAGCATCAAGGAGTATCTGATCAAGTGGAAGGATTTACCCATTGAGTATGCCACTTGGGAGCAGGAGCACGTGGTTAGAGAAGCAGGTTTGGAATTGCTTGAGGACAAGCAATTTCAAGCAGGGGAGACTGTAATGTCCTCCACCTCTTAGAGAGGTGATGAGGAGACTCAGTGGCCTGGGCACCCCCACTAGGTCATAGTCTCACACTGAGGGGGGAAAAGTCAATAAGTTAAAAGTTATATTTTTAAGTTGACTTAAGAAAGGAAAAGGATAAAGGAGTAAAAGATAACTCAGAAAAATAGAAGATTAACCCTGGGAGTTAACCTAACTCAACAGAGAATTAGAAGGAAAAGTATAAGTAAGAGGATGGGGTGCACCTATTATTCATTCTGGTTTTGGATTAGCATTTTCTATTGCTCTTGAGAATTCAGTTTGGGGGTTTGCTGTACAAACCCTTGTGAGAAACTCAGTGGTGAAATATCCACTCACCTTGTTCCGCAGCTTGGTCTCGGGGATGAAAGACTCCTCCACACCATTATAGTCTTAGTCCATCTCCATCTAGTGCTTTAGAAAGGGGAAGGACCATCAGTTTGAGGGATTTTCTAGAGGGTTATCATCATTCTACATTTGTCTGCGGATTGGGACGTCTTGGAGCCATAGGGGACGTCCTGTAATTCAGTAAAACTCAGATCTAGGGAGATTTGCTTGAGATCTGAGTCCGAAACTTCTCCCATGGTATTCTCATAGCCCGATCTATATTCTTGGAGATTTTCAGAGAATTTGGAGGCCTCCTTCATTAGGGCCGAACCAGCTAGGGTTTCAGTCATCCAGTGGGGCACCCTATTCAGTGGGAAATTCAGATCTACGGAGATTGAGAGGGATCTTGAAGATTCAAGCACTTGGGTTATTATTATCATCGCCCGATCTATATTCTTGGAGAGTTTCAGAGCATTTGGAGGCTTCCTTCATCAGGGTTGAACCAACTAGGGTTTCAGTCATCCAGTGGGGCACCCCATTCAGTGGGAGATTCAGATCTACGGAGATTGAGAGGGATCTTGGAGATTCAAGCACCTGGGTTATTCTTACCATCACCCGATCTATCAATTTATAGATTTCTTAGGGTGATTGGACACTTTTGTTAGCAGGGCCGAGTTATTGAGGGTTTCAGCCTTCTATTGGAGCGTGGCATTCTTCAGTTGGAGAGTTTGGCATTCAGATCTGCTTGTATTGATCTTCATTTCTTATTTAGCCCTTGGAGGCATTATTTTGTATTAGCGGGAGCATTTTGTAGCAGCTCATATCTATTGCTTGTACGACCATCTGAGGTTTATGCCAGATCGACCATCTATTGTATTGATCTTACATTGATCATAATAAAAAGGTCAGATCTTTGCTTGTGCTTCTACATCTTGAATATATTGTGATCTCCATGTGTTGATGAATCTTGTATGCACATAATAACTCAATAAATTAGTAGTAGTTAGTTATTCCAAGAAAGAATTTGGCTTGGGATCATTACAATCGCACAGTGGTCTGATCCCATCTTGGGCGATGACCACAACCCCTTTCACACCAAGTGCGACATGCCCTCCGTTCTCATACGGGATGCCTAGTTTGGCTACAAGTCCTGTACTTTTCTACTCCACTCTACAGACTTCAGTTCTGGGGGAAGGGAGCTCTAGCGCTCCTCTGCAAGGTCACATGGGGGGCACTCCTTCTCCTTTTAATGCTTTCCCTTACGGAGGAGGTCATATACCTCCTTCATCCCCTTCACTCGGTGGCTTGCATCAACAATCTGCCGGGCAACCTACACACCATAGTTTATTTGGAGCAGGGAGTCAAGGAACACCTTCACATAGTATGCCAATAGGTTCGACACTGTTTTCTTTGATAGGAACATTTGGTAACAACACCTTCTCGTCAGCCACCATCTCGACTGGGGGCAATCCCAGTTTTGGATAACCTATTCCTATGTAGGGTACTATTCCTGCACAGGGGGCAAACCTAGGAACTTCTTCCGCATCAAGGCCTTGGAATTCTTGGTAGGGATCCATTCCCTCATCTGGAATTCTGATCTGGGTTAATTCTCTCCACAATCAATGGAACCCCAGACAAGCTACTATGCCTATCCCCATGGGACCGACATGGGGAAACCCTTCCCAAAGCCCTTCACATGTAATGCATGCCCAACCATCTATGCCCTATTTTGGAAATCAGCTGATGATGTCTCCATATATGCAAAATCCATACACTAGCCAGGGCCATGTTTTCTACCAGAATCCAGGCCAGCACCTGAACTTTTCCTGGAAACCTGGTGCCATTCAAATTCCAGGACCCTTTTTCCCAGGTTATCACCAACAACTGAAACTACCTTGCCTGGAAACCTTGCATTTTCTAGACTTGACAAGGTTGTTGAATGATCCTATTTGTCACGATCCGCATTGGCCTCCTATGCTGACGAAGTTGCCTTCGAACATCCCAAAGTTCGAAGCCAAGCCTAACGAAGATCCATGAGATCATGTGACTACCTTCCATATTTGGTGCTCATCTAACTCATTGAAAGACGATTCTGTATAGTTGCGATTGTTTCAACGTATTCTCATTGGGAGTGCCGCGAAATGGTACATTGAGCTCGATCACTCAAGATACTCTTCTTTCGGCGAATTGGCGATGGCTTTCCTAAACCATTTCCAGTTACCTGTGAGATACGACACTGGCACAAAGCTGCTTTCCAATTTCGAACAGACAATAGTGCACCATGTCTTTGATCACATCTGAGAATGGAGATGCCATAAGAGTTTAATTAGGGTGCCAATCCCACCATCATTCCTGCTTGAGTGGTTCCTTAAATATTTGGTCCTGCAATTATCCAAAGACGTCGTGACGTCAGGAGTATTCTCCGAAGAAGACGCCATCATGAGATATGAACAATTTGAGCTCATCTATTCTCAGTTCAGTTTATTATACAACATCTTTCCAGATGCGCCACGCTTAATACTTGATAAAACTAGACAGAGAGCTAGACCACATGCCGATGGTATTGTTGGTTCAGCACAAACAAAGCCCGCTGAGAAATTGATGAAGCAGTTGCAACAATTATCTATACAAAACACAAAATCCAACCAAACTACTACTTTGGCTGCTCCCCCTACCAAAACGTCGGAGGTACACACAGTGCAATCGACTAACCCAAAGGCCACCCAACAACCTGAAGGAAAGAAAATACAACGAAAGAAGCGTAAGGGGGATAAAAAACCTACCAATAATGCTGGCGGGGAAAACACTGAGAAACGAAAGGTGAGGTATCCATGCAAATTGTGTGCGGAAGACCACCTGACCCATCTATGTCCTCGGCTTGCAGAAGCCCAAAAGTTTGTGACGCAACAACAACCTGCTGTGTTGAACAATCCATTTCAACATGGGCAAAATCTAACCCAAGCCTCTACAAGCATGGAAGGGGGCAGCCAAGAACCCTCTCCGCCTATGAATAACCCCACATCCGCGAACGTCTATATGGTGAGGGGTGATTCTTTTATATTGACTAGAGCACATGACTATAGTAAACCAAGCACTTCTGAGAAGGGTAAAGAAGCTGAACTCCCATATCTTCCTCTACAGATTGAGAAGACGTTAGGTGGAACAATGACACACATTCCCAAAGGCGCATTCAAAAAAGCTTCTCATAACCCAAACGCAAGGGCTGCCCATAACTACTCTGTGGTGGAAGATTTATCACAAACCCCTTGTACGATGTCCTCTTTGGAGGTCCTCCAAAGCTAGCCTTCCCACATGAAAGCCTTGTTAACCACTTTAGTATCTACCGAGACTTGTAATCTGGGTACAATCATGCTGGATACAACCGACTTCAAACCTCTTCTTCCTTACCACGTAGCGTTTCAGATAGTAGTGGCTTATCCCATGAAAATTTTTACTCAGAATATCTTCCGCACGGTGGTTGATGAGGCCGCCTCGACATGTGTTATGTCATTGGCATGCTGGAAGGCCATTGGCCAGCCCATTTTGTCTTCGTCACCTACTCTCCTCACTGCTTTCGATGGTCGTTCGTTCCAACCACATGGTATTGTTCCTTCTTTATCCGTGCAGTTAGGAGGGAAGACCGTGTGTATTCAAGTAGAGGTAGTCTGTTGAAATTACTGATACAACTGAGAGGGGGGGGGGTGAATCAGTTGTATTTGAGCTTAAACAATTTTAAGTCTGTTAAAACATTCTTAAATTTTCTTCAAGTGATCATCAACATTATACAACATATGGACAGTAAAAGTAAAAAGCATCAATCACACATAAGGTATACACAGAGACATATTTTTCACGAGGAAACCCATAAAGGGAAAAAACCTCTTCTTCTTCGAAATGATAGGCAATCTTTTAAGTTCTGTACATCATCTTTAATTGAGCACCAACTCAATGTGAGGCTGCTACCTCTGTTTTACAAGCTGCAACTTGTTTGAGAGCATCAACTCTCTGGTTTCTCTAGCACCCACTAGAAGGAAGCACCAACTCCCTGGTTTATCTATCACCCACTAGAAGGAAGCACAAACTCCCTATATGTTCCAGCACCAACTGGATGGAAGCACCAACTTCTAGTTACACAGCCTCCAACCTGTATAACAGAGAACACTTGTTCTCCCTTGCACCACCCTGCCACCCTGGTTTCTCTAGCTGCAACCAGATGGAAGCTACAAATTCCTGTATTCAAGATCCCACTTGAACCTCTGAGGACAATAGTCCTCCCAAGCACCTCCCAACCTCCCTAAAACATAAATGGACATATAAAAGTTCAACTACACAGATACATCAAATCTTACCAATCTTTCTTTGTTCTGTACATTTGGTCATCTTCTGACTGTTCTGCAATTCCTTTCTTCCTTTGTCTGTTCAGCAGGTCTGCTCTGCATCAACTTCTTCTATCATTCTGTTCAGCTTCAAGTTTTCTGTTATTTTGCTCTGCGTTTCATCTCACACTGTTCATCTTCTCCATCTCCCCCTGCACATTCTACAATTTTTCTTTTCTCACAGTTTCATTCGTTTTTCATACAGAACGACCACCCATACATAGTCTGTCTCATTTTCTTATATACACGCCTCAACGACGGTTCCGCTTCGCATTCTCTTAGCTAAATGAAAGACAACTGTCCAAGCAATTGAAAAGCCAACTGATTGGCGATCATGAGTCTGTTTCACTAACAGACTTGTAACTGAAGAGTTAACTATGAGAGAGTATAGTAACCCTTCGATCATATTCCCATTTATCTGCGTCGTTGGATTAACTTTATTGTCATTGCCTCTAAATTGGGTTTTGACATTTCAACAATCCTGTGTTGAGTGTCTCGACACTTCATTTCGCGATCTCCGAAGTCCCGATACAGGACTTTTCTGCACTATCTCCTTCCTCCATCTCTCGCTGATGTGACCAATGGCTGTGACCACAGCCTTATTCAACAACTGCATTTGGTAATTTTGCGATTCGGTACTTCAGCATTTCGGCACTCCTGATGTTGAGAGTCTCTGACTTATCCATCTCTCGGTAACCAAAATCCTGATCTCCAATACATCGAAGAGGGAGTCGGATCAACGGTCCCGATCAACACTTGATCTGACGGTTCAGATCATTTCGCGATTTTGTATATCGCGATTCTTGATGTTAATATTCTTTGACCTCTCCAACACTCGATCCTCGAAACCCCGAAAGGGACTTGGATCAACGGTCCAGATTCTCTTTTGATTCAATGGCTGCGATTGAATCGCAATTTCGCATATCGCAAAATCGACATTCTTGTTGCATTGTTTACTTGCCACTCCAAGTTGCTATCCCCGAAACTCTGATATGGAGTTAGATCAACGGTCCAGAGCTGAGCTTGATTCTACGGCTGCGATTGAATCGCAATTTCGCATATCGCGAAATCAACATTCTTGTTGCATTGCTTACTTGCCACTCCAAGTTGCGATCCCCGAAACTCCGGTATGGAGTTAGATCAACGGTCCAGAGCTGAGCTTGATTCTATGGCTGCGATTGAATCAAAATTTCAAATATCATGAAATCGACATTCTTGTTGTATTGTTTACTTGCCACTCCATGTTGCGATCCCTGAAACTCCGACATGGACTGGAATCAACGGTCCATATCAAAGCTTGATCTGATGGCTCATATTACATTGCGATTTTGCATATCGCGATATCGGGATTCCTGATGTTAATAATCTTTGACATGTCCAACTCTCGATCCCCGAAACTCCGACATGGGATGGAATCAACGGTCCAGATCAAACCTTGATCTAACGGCTCAGATTACATCGCGATTTTTCATATCGCGATTACACCCGCTTCTCCTTGTTCCTTAAAGGACGTGTGGGTTCTTCTTCATCCAACGATGGTCGGATCCTGTGCTTGAATCTGACGGCTGAGATCTGTCCTCCTCTTCAATGATCATAGATTCTTCTCAAACTTTACGAATCTTCAATTACTCGATCAATGTTGTGTTGCCTTCGATCATTCGTTGCCTTCGATCATTCGCCTTCGATCATTCGACCTTCCTGAACTTATCTTCTGTTTGCCTGTCGATTACAAACTTCCTGTACTCATTCCATCTTCACTATTGTTCTTGCCATCAATTACAAGCATTCGCTGTCTGTTAAATATTTTCCAACAATATCCCCCTTTGGCATTGATGGAAACACAAGCACCCACATGCATTCAGATCTCCTCTTCCGAACTATTTTCTCCCCCTTTGACATCAATGTCAAAGAAGAAATATTCTTCCCCTGATCTGTTGCAAAACCTACTCCCCCTGTCAAATATAAGCATCTTGGAAATACACCAGATATTCAATAAGTACTCCCCCTGACCAGGTGCATAGATTAGACACAAGAGATTATAACCCCCAACTTTTGACGAAGATATCCAAAAGGGGTCGCTGCTAATGGTTTAGTAAAGATATCAACAATCTGTTTTGTAGAAGGTATACAATTCAGTTGAAAAATCTTGTTTGTAACTTGTTCTCTGAGAAAATGGTACTTAATTGGAATATGCTTAGTCTTGGAGTGAAGAACATGATTCTTGGAGACACTAATGGCACTGGTGTTATCACAATGAATTGGAATGGGATCAGTGTAATTTACTTTCAGATCTGTAAGAGTTTGTATCATCCATAAAATTTGTGTGCAGCAAGTAGCAACAAAAATGTATTCTGCCTCTGTAGTGGATAAAGAAATGGATCCTTGCTTTTTACTAAGCCACGCCACTAATGAGTCACCCAGAAAAAATGCTCCTCCACTGGTGCTTTTTCTCTCATCAACATAGTTTGCCCAATCTGCATCTGAATAGGCAGTTAACTGGAAATTCTGATTTCTAGGATACCACAGTCCATAAGTCATTTTTCCCTTCAAGTATTTAAATATCCTTTTGACATATACCAAATGACTTTGTTTAGGAGTAGACTGAAAACGACCTACCATTCCAACAACTTGCATTATATCAGGACGAGATGCTGTGATGTACAAACGATTGCCTATCATGGAGCGATATGTCCTTTGATCAACATCAGGTGAGATATCATCTTTACTCAGCTTGCAACCAACCACCATAGGTGTGCTAACTGTAGAGGAATCTTCCATCTGAAATTTCTTCAACATTTCTTTCAAATATTTTTCTTGAGAAATAAAAATTCCTTCAGAGCTTTGTTTTACTTGTAGGCCAAGAAAGTATGACAATTCTCCTATCATGGACATTTCAAATTCTGTTTTCATAGAATTAGCAAACCACTAGACATATGATTCATTAGTACAACCAAAAATAATATCATCTACATAAACCAAAACAACTAGTAAGTTATCACCTTCAGACTTAATGTAAAGGTTACTGTCAATAGTACCTTTCTTGAACCCTTTTTCTTGTAGAAATTTGTCCAGTCTATAATACCAAGCTCGTGGTGCCTGTTTTAATCCATATAAGGCCTTCTTCAGCTTACAAACATAATTAGGATTATCTGTCAAAGAGAATCCTTCATCTTACAAACATAATTAGGATTATCTGTCAAAGAGAATACTTCTTCCTCTAGATCTCCATTAAGAAATGCTAACTTAACATCCATATGATAAACTTTGAAATTCTTATGACATGAATAAGAAAGAAATATCCTGATAGCTTCCAATCTTGCCACTGGTGCAAAAGTTTCATCATAGTCCAGACCTTCCACTTGTGCATATCCCTTACAGACCAATCTGGCTTTATTTCTAACAAATTGTCCTTTTTCATTCATTTTATTCTTGAATACCCATTTGGAACCTATTACATTCTTATCTTCAGGTCTAGGAACAAGCTCCCAAGTATTGTTCTTCTCAATCTGATCAAGTTCTTCATTCATTGCTCTAATCCAATTATCTTCCTGGCTGGCTTCCTTAATTTTTTTAG
>SNQJ01S0014687.1:28213-105365 GCA_010110895.2 Picea sitchensis
TTTTACTCCTTTATTCTTTTCCTTTCTTAAGTCAACTTAAAAATATAACTTTTAACTTCTTGACTTTTCCCCCCTCAGTGTGAGACTATGACCTAGTGGGGGTGCCCAGGCCACTGAGTCTCCTCATCACCTCTCTAAGAGATGGGGGACATTACATAATTTATACCTTCTTCCCATACACCAACCCATAAGGTGTATGGACTATTGTATTCCTCCAAGCTATCATATAGGCCCACAAGGCCTCCAGAAACCTATCAACCCAGTATTTGTGATGCAGCTGAACATTCTTAGTGAGGATGGCTTTTATCACTTTGTTGGTCAATTCTACTTGGCCATTTGCTTGGGGGTGATAGGGAGAAGATTTTTTGTGTTTGATACTGTATTGTTCAGTAAGAGCCTTGACCAAATTTGAGGTGAATTGTGTTCCTTGGTCAATGAATATTTGCCGAGGTACCCTGAAACGAGTAACATTTTCTTCAAAGAGGAAGTCTACAATAGATTGTTCATTGGCTAAATATAAAGCCTTGGCTTCTACCCATTTTGTCACATAATCTGTGCAAACTAAGATGTATTTTTTTCTGTGGGACATGGGGTTGATAGGTCCTACAAAATCTAAATCCCATTTTTCAAAAGGTTCGATCATTACTTGGTCTTAGAGAGGCACCTCATTGACTGCAGTAGGTTTTCCCATTCTTTGGTAATCATCACAGTGGGCCACATATTTCTTTGCATCTTTAAAAATGGTTGGCCAGTAATAGCCAGACTATAAAATCTTGTATGATGTCCTTCTATCAGCAAAATGGCTTCCACATGGGCCATAATGACAAGCTCTAAATATATCCTGCATCTCGTACTCCCGAACACATCTTCTGATTACCAAATCAGGTCCAATTCGACATAAGCAATCCTCATGCCACATATAATTGGCACTTAGCTGAATAATTATTTGTTTTTCTTTGGATGGCATACTTTGAGGCAACTTTCCTATTACAAGATTGTTGGCTATGTCTGCATACCAAGGGGTGTAAGTATAAATGGTAAATAGATTATCATCTGGAAAATCATCATCTACTAGAGTACTGTCACCTATATGAATAAGACTAGACAATAAATCAACAACCAAATTATCTCTTCTAGGCCTATCAATGATAGTGATATTGAATTCTTGTAGTAGTAACAACCATCTAGTCACTCTAGCATTTGTAACAGGTTTTTTCATTAAAAATCTAATAGCTAAGTGGTCAGTGTGCAAAAAAACTTTGTATCATGTTATATAGTGTCTCAATTTATTGATGGCATGTACTACTGACAAAAAAACTTTTTCCGTGATAGTGTAGTTTACTTCATCAGGTGAGAGATTCTTGTTGACAAATTATATAGCATAGTGAATTTGGCCTTCCCTTTGTCCTAAGAAATATCCCAAAGTAGTATTTGAGGAATTTGTGCAAATATGGAAAGGAAGAGACCAGTTTGGTCCTCTCAAAACAGGGGCACTTGACAACTTTGTTTTTAAGAATTCAAAGGAGATTTGACATTGTTCATTCCAACAAAATTCAACATATTTTTTCAATAGTTTGAATAGGGGGGAAACTAGGTTTGTAAAGTTTTGAATGAACCTCCTATAGTAGCCAGCATGCCCTAAGAACTTCTGACTTGCTTTTGTGAGCTAGGGATATTGATTTGGGAAATAATGTCATTATTGGCAGGGTCCACCCTTATTCCTGTACCAGAGATGTGGTGACCTAGAACAATTCCTTCCATGAGGAACATCCTATATTTTTCATGACTAAGAGAAAGGTTGGTCTCTTTACACCTAACCAGTACTTTCTCCAAATTATCCAATGCCCATTGGAAATCATCCCCATACATCGTGAAGCCATCCATGTAGACTTCCACACAATCATTGGTAAAATTGGATAAAATAGCCAAGAAAACCCTTTGAAAGGTAGCAGGGGCATTACATAAACCAAAAGGAAGAACCCTATATGCATAGGTCCCCTAGGGGCAGGTAAATGTAGTCTTATCCTGATCTTCTGGTGAAATTTGGATTTGATTGTAACCACTAAACCCATCCAAGAGAGAAAAATATCTCTTCCCAAACAAAGTGTCTAAGACCTGATCGATGAAAGGAAAGGGGAAGTAGTCTTTATAGGTAGCCTTGTTTAATTCTTGAAAGTCCACACAAATCCTCCATTTTCCATTTTTCTTATGTACAATAACTAATGGGGAGACCCACTTGCTATCTGATATAGGGTAAATGAAATTGGCTTGTAGGAGTTTTTGGAGTTCTTCTTTTACTATATCTTTCAAGGTTGGATTCATTCTTCTTTGGGGCTACCTAACAATTCTGATCTGATCGTTAGTGTAGATATGATGCATACAGGTGTCAGGGTGGATCCCTTTCATGTCAGAGTAATCCCATGCAAAAGCATCAAATTGCCCTTGAATCATTTGTATCAACTTCTGTTGTTGTTTTGTTTCTAAGCTAGCATTGATATATAAAGATTTTCCAGGGCTGATTTCAACATCTTAAATAGTTGATTCTTTCCCTTCCTCTATTTTTGAAATAATTCCTATTGTAGAAGTGGAAGGGTGCCAAATTTCTTGAAATTCGGGGCTAAAGATATGTGTATAGTTAGGGAAAGATTGAGGATATTCAATGCATGATGAATTAGCCAAGAAAAGACTTAAAAAAATTTCTTTAGTTTTCTCTTGTACTCCTTTTACTTGTTCAAGTGTCAACAAGGGCTGAGTGCAGTCCTCCTCCCCACAAGGATTCTCCAACCAGAGAGGAACTTCAGTGGTTGGTTGGGCAAGGGGAAAAAGGATAAGTTTTTTGACTTTGAGTGCCATTGGAAATTGTCATCTCTCCATATCGACAACTAAAAAATGCATTAGCAGTGGCCAACCAAGGTTGGCCAAGCACTACTAGGTGTCCTGGTTTGGAGGATTTGAGATGAATTACTAAGAAATCCACAGGGTATTCCCAAGAGGCCAAAGTAATTGTTATATCATCTAAACTTCTTGTTGGGGTGATGAATGATTTGTCTGCAAGTTCCAACAAAGTTTGTGTTGGTCTTAGGTGATCTAGTTGCAGTGTTTTCATAGTGTTTACTGGCATCACATTTATTGTTGCCCCTAGATCAATCAGTGTGTTAGGTAAGGAAACACCATTAATTTCTATGGTTACCATTGGGTTCCCTGGATCACTATACTTAGATCTCATTTCTGTTATAAACTATAACCATTGTCCTACCACATGTATGACATGAGGCTCCTTCCTCTTTCTCCCTGGATTTTTAATGCAAATATCCCTTACAATTTTATCATATATTGGTATGTCCTTGATGGCCTGTAGTAGTGGGATCTTCACACATATGTTTCTGAGTTCATTATCTAGATTATGTCCTAGAGGTTCCTCAGATTTCTTTACAAGTAGCCTTTCTGGATAAGGAGGATTTATTTTCTGAGGTGTTTCTGTTGCAAGGGAGTTGGGAGAAGTAATTTCTTGTTGTATTGTGGTGTCTCTTTATTCATTTAATGGATTAGTCATTTGTTCTTCTCTTTGAACTATTTGGACATCTATTTGTTCTTCTTATTTATTTGTGTGATTATCTACTTGTTCTTCTTGGATAACCACAGTAGGATTTTTTTTGTTTACAAACCTCCCTGATCTTAATTCAATTCCATTGAATGGAGCTGGAATTATTACATAAGTGGGGAAGGTTTGTACTTCAACATTTTGTACGGGTTGTGTCGGCCTGTTATTTAGGTTAGCGATAGGTTGTGCAGGAATAGGGGTAGGTCGAGGAGGGTTTTGAATAGGTGCAGCTTKCATTTGTTGCTACATATTTGGATTCATGGGAAGTGCAAGTTGTTGTTGCAACTGTGGAGGTGGAAGAAGAGCAGGAAGGTTAAATCCTGGGAGAAGCTGGGAAATGTTCGAAGGGTATTGTGGATAGGTGGGAAAATTTTTTGGATGGAAGGGAAAATTCCCATATACATGTCCTCTCCACCCTTGTTGACAAGGTTGGGTTTGTGGCTATTGTGGTGACCATTGAGGATACGACATGGGAGGTACCCATTGGTTTTGTGGGTATTATGTAGTTGGGTCTGCAAACATATTGGGGTTTTGTTGTCTCCATGGTCTCCTAGGGGGGTAGGATGTTTCAGGTTCTCCTCCTCCCTTGAATATGGCCTTGAGTCTAGGTAGACAAGGCCACTCATTAATAGTATGATCCTATGTATAGAGACCACATATTTCAATAACATTAAGGGGGCATTCCTTTCCAGGGTTCTTCTTCCTACACTGATGAAAGAAAATTGCTAACGCAACAATTTATTCCTCTTGTTTTCTTTTAATTTTCATAGTATCAAGTTGGGAACTGATGTTTTTTAGGATATATTTTTTGAAATTTTCTAATATATTTCCCAGTTCAATCCTAGTGACACCTCCAAATGTGGGTTTAACAATTCTGTTTGTAGGATCCCTTATACTTTTTCCAGTTTTGGCTTGACTGCGAGAGTATATTTTACAATCCTCTGCTATGTCTACAAATGTATTTTGGTACACATCCAAAAAACTCATGAGGTTTAGTACTTCAATGCAATCATCCCTCACACCCTTTAGAAATACAGTCCTAACTGTATCTATGTCTAAGGAAAATTGCTTAGTCTTTTGGTAGTTGTATAAGATTCTCTCTAGGTAATCTTCTAAGCTTTCTTCTTCAGATTGTTGCATTTTGAATATATCATTTCTAGCATCCCTAGGTCTGCAGTACTCTTGGTATTTCTAGAGGAAGGTCTCCTTCATACCATCCTAAGACAAAATGGTGTGTTCTCCTAGGCTCATGAACCAACTTAGTGCCAAATCTTTTAGTGTAGCTGGGAAAAGTTTTAATTTTTGAGCATTATCCGTGTAGTTATAACTCCTACACAATATGTCAAATTCAAATAAAAATGAGTCAAGGTCTTCTATCAACATACCATGGAAGTGTGGTAGTGAGGACAAGGGAATGTTCTTCATAGAAACATCTCTGGTGACATCCAGTATGGGAAATCCAAATGTCTCTGTTTCATTAGTTGCATTCTCCTCTTCTTCTACCTTATCTCCAAATAGCCTATAGGGGGGTGGTGAGGTCTCTTCACTGAGTGATGGTTCAACCAATGGGTTATTTGGTATCTTTATATGTTCCAAAATTTTGGGTGGCCTTCCAACAACAGATGCAGCCTCCGCTATTACTACCTCTGTTTCTTTTCTAGCTTCTCCTTTTGATGGGGTCGCCAATGCTTCCTCTTTTTATTTTTTCTTATGATTTCGATATGAATAGTGGATTTAGATTTAGTGCCTTTAGTTGTTGTTGCAATCGATTCCTTTGAGATCTCTCCTCTGATAATTTTTCCTACACGAATTTTAGATGAATTAGTATGGGAGGGGGGTTTTTTTGTTGTTTTTTTTCTATCTTTTCTAAAATTTTGGGAGAAATAAATCTACCTTTATTATCCCTATACCTATTCATAAACAAAATTCTAGTAAATAAATAAAAACACAAATTCCTAATTATCAAAGGTAGGAGGACAACCTGAATTTGGAGCAACCCCACCAAAGTGGATTCACAGGTTCTTACCTCTCATCTTACCATCTTCTCTCCGCCCTCAGATTTTCCTTAAATCCTATCCAAACTTCATCAAACCAATCAAAACTCAAAATGATACATATTACCATTTACAACTCCCCGACAACGTCGCCAAAATGTTGGTGTACAAATATGTTCAATGTATATCTTACACTCATTTATATGTCTATCTAGGATTCATAATCAAAAGAGTTGTTACACTATATGTGTTGAGAACAGGTAATCTACCTATGTCTATTGTGCATAGGAAATAATTAATAACATAAAAACTATGTTTCTAAGATTTCTAAATACTTCAAAAACCTTTGAACTTAAAAGAGAAAATTGATAATGAAACTTCTTCAAACAACAACCAATCAAAAAGATTATATCCTAGGGAAACAAGTCTGTTCATTCCAGGCTTATGAATTAGAGAGATGAAATTAAGAAGCTCGTCTCCTATAGAAATCAAAACAATAAATAGAAATCAACTCCAATCACTCTTGAAATCGAAATCAATTCCAACTTTATGCAATTCAAATAAACAAGTACAAGGAACAGTCAACGTAACTGAGAGACTTCACTATGGAGCATGAAGATGAGATATAAAGTCTTATGGTTCCTTGATATACCAAAACTATTGCAATCATACACTCAAGATACCAATATCACACTTTAGACAATTTAAATGGAAATAACCAATATTTGAGAAGGAGATATCTATTCAATCTAGCACCTGATTATTCACACTATTCCAGAAACAAATAAATCAATGTTGAACTCTTGAAATAGATTAAAGATCAATAAAACACACTACTGTAAAACACTCACACAATCACACAAAACGTATACAAGGAGGTTTAAATTGGTTGGGGAGGTGGGCCCTTGCTGAACCAACAAGGAACCTCTTAAGGAAATAACAGACTAAGACATTTTACTCATACGCAAAGATTTCCATAATAGATCTTTTGCATTAATTCAACTGGTAAATTGGATCAACAATTCTTCACCTCATACATAGAAATGATATGTATTATCTGGTTCTGATAAAATACTTGTTACATTCCTTATTTTCCACTTACTATCACCTATACAACGTCCCTTATATAAAAGGTAAGCGGATACTATCAATATCTATGGATAAACATTAAACAGTTTTTAAAGATATTACAACTGATATTTACATCAAATTTCTAGGAATCAACTCCATCCTCATGACATGGAGTGCATGAGTGATGGAGTCCTTCATAATCTGGAAAACTGATTTGGAAGGTTCGATCCAACTGCCTTCTCAAAATCTTCATCATCATATTGGTCCAACTAGTACATTCCGGAAATAGAGGTTTTAGTACCAGAATACACACAGTCGTGAATCTGGGTACTAGAATGGATGCAGAGAAGACAGTACCAGAATATCACATGACTCGATACCAGAATGGATGTGGAGCTGATAGTACTAGATAAAAAATGCATTGGGTACTAGAATAGATTAGGTATTGGAATGCATGATGACTTGTGGTACCGAAATGGCGCAAGTACCCGAATATGTTGCTCATGAGTCAAACTGTTAGGACTATACAAAATAAAACACTTTAATCGAATTAATTCAAGAAAGTTAAAAAAAACATGATTTAAATCATCAATTACCTCTTGTGAACCTGAACCAGGTCATTAGGTATGTGTTTGGGAGTAAATAGTCAATTATAGGCTTATAACATGGGAAAGAAGGGCTCAGATACAAGGTAAGATAGGGAATTATATGTGTCAAAATGGGGACTCAACACAAAGCCAGACTAGTTGCCAATGAATTTCAACAAGTGCACGAAATTGAATATGATGAGACCTTTGCTCCAGTCAAAAATATGGATTCCATACATTTGTCACTTGCCATTGCAGTAGCCAAGGGATGGTAATTCCATAAAATGGATGTGAAGAATGAATTTATTCATGGTGATCTCTCTAAGGAGATCAATATGGATCAACCCCAAGGATTTGTGTAGGATTCATCTTTGGTCTATCAACTGAAGAAGTTTCTTTACGGAATCAACCATGCCCCGAGGGCATGGTATGACAAGATGGAATTCTACATTTTATCATATAAATTTGTATGTTGTAAGTCATACATGAATGTTTACATGCTCAGGATGGCTGATTCACTTCTACTTCTAGTTTTGTATGTTGATGATTTCTTGATCATTGATTACTCGACTTCAATGATTTTTGCAATAAAGAGGATTTTGCATGATAGTTTCATGATGATGGACATGGGTATGATACATTTCTTCCTTGGACTCAATATCAGTCAGGATGCATCTTGAATCAAACTATCCCAGGCCAAGTATGCATGAGATCTCCTTGAGATATTTCACATGACAAAATGCAATTCATCCCTGACTCCTTTCCTATTAGGAGTCAGACTTGAGGATGGTGGGGACACTCCACTGGTGGAAAATACATTGTATAGATAGCTAGTGGGGATATTTTTGTATATCACACACTCCAAACCATACCTCTCCTATGTAGTTGGAGAAGTCTCCAAGTTCATGGAGGAGAAACACGAGCTACAATGGAAGGGTGCAAAGCATATCCTTCGATACGTACAGAGAACCATCACCTTTTGGATTCACTATGCAACAGAATCTACATTGGAACTCATCGAGATCACTGATTCTGACTGTGTTGGAGATAACATTGATTGCAATTCCACATCTAGTTTCTCACCCAGTCTTGGTTTTCATCCTATCTATTGGTTGAGCAAGAAGCATGCTACTATTTATATATATTCATCTGAGGAATAGTACATAGGGGTATTTAACATAACCATTCAGGCTATGTGGTTACAATATTTTCTCATTGAGGTTGGAATTTAATTTCATTTGTTGATCGTCATTTGGTTGGAAAACCAGAGAACTCTAAAGCTATGCAGAGATCCAGTTTAGAGACATTAGATGAAGCACATCAAGATCCACATGCACTACGTGTGGGACTTAGTACATAAGGGGATCATCGACCTATAGTTTTATCCTTCAACAGATTAGAATACAAACATCTTCACCAAGACCTTCACTAAGAAGATGTTCCATTCTCTATGCATTCATCTTGGAGTGAAGGACATAGTTGCCTAACAACTATCAGTTATTTTTCTTACATACATTGTACTTTGAGGAGGGATTTTCCCATGATGTTTTCCATGTTTCCTTGTTTATTTCATTATATCTTTTGTAATTGGGTACCTAACATGGCCTCATTTCCGGGACCCATTATTTATTTTCACCATAGTGATGTTCAGGGGGGGTGTTGGAGATACTTCACACACACCTAGAATTTATTTTTCCTAAGGTTTTCCTTATGTTTATTAGTCATTATTCAGTGTCCTATAGTTTATTTCACACTTCAGTTTGACTAGTTGAGTGGAGTCTAGATGCCACATTGGTTTTATCACCATGCAAGATTGGTATAATCACCAACTAATGCACAGTGTCCATGGGATTATCACCATACTAGAAAATTACTCATGATTCCCTAATATCCTCCTCACTTTACTATGCTTTAATCAATTAATTGAGGACTAAGAGACTAGTTAACTCAGACTAGGTGGTGGTTTACTGCCATAATTGTCGTTGTGTTCCTAGTTCACTCTAGACCAAGACTATGGTGCATTGGCTTCTCCTCCAATGCACATTAGTTTATTTATACAGAGTATATCATGTTTAAATTATCATTCATTCATTGGGTTAATGAAAATTCTTTGTTCTTGCTCTCTCTTTTCTCTCTTCTCTCATTTTTCTACAAATTGTGTATGCCATTTGCTAGCTAGATCTTATCTATGTAGGTTCATTGACATTTACATGCTCTACTAATTTTGATCATTGTGACTCTATCGTCTTGGCTATACTCTTATTATTTTCTTATTCTCCCATTCTAACTAGCACTACCCTTGTTGATTCCAAAAGTTGGTGTAGTGTCACTATCTGTGCCTACAAAGTCATATGCATTTCATCTTGTTTCTACATGGCCCGTATAAATTCTTCTTATCTTACTTCATTCACTTGATCTTCGATTTTCTCTAAGTCCTCCTCAGTCAAATCTTGGACCGCTACTTTCTTGAAGTATTTCCTCTTCTTACGTTTGTGCGTTAATTTCTCCTTCAAATGTTCCTTCCTCTTTTCTCCCATAGGCGGTGGGATTTCATGGATGGAACTTTCACTATTTCCTTTTTATCCTTGTTATTATTCTAATTCTTCTTCATCTTTATTTGGTTATTTTGTTTACTTTTCTAGTTGTTCCGCATCCTTCTGGACTATTTATGTCTCTAGGATTCTCCACTCTTCATCCCAGTCTTTTACAATATGGTTGATTTCTTTCTCTAGAACCATGTAATGCATCAGAAACCATTGTTGATATGGATCATTTTTTTCCTGAATATACATATGGTTCTACCCTACCTTAAACCGCACAATGTCCTTATAAGATTCAACTATCTATGGTTGAATGTGCTACGTGTATTCAATCCATTTTCGAATAGTCTCCTTATAGATGTAGACAGTTATATTATTGTTCAACTATCTATTCTTATGAACGATGTGCCATAATGATACATATATTTCTACCAAGAATGGTTTATGCATTCCTTCCTAGAAATGCATCTCTTTGTGCTCCCTCCAAGCAGTCAATTCTATGAAAATTAATAACCATAAATAATGGAACTTTTTCCCTTTCTCACGTGCCTTCTTTCATTCCATTAAGAACTTATTTACCAGAAATGTTGATCGTTTCATCATCATTCTCGTGGCACATTTCTCCACTACTTTTATGACTCCCACTAGTACTCTTTCCTTGCAACATTTTCTCGATAGATTACAGGTCAACATCTGTGTCATAAATCTTACAATAAAATTATTGATGCTCGCAATGTCTAGTCCACGTGCTCCTCTAAATGTGCCAATTTTTTACTTCATCTATTTTTCTAAGGATTTTTCCTTCCTCTTGTCTATGAACAACTGTAAAGAGTCTTCGCCTACTAATGGAAATCATTTAATCCATGCAATCAACTGGGTGTCAATCGACACTACTCTATCCAACCATAAGAAACCTCCATGGATGCAACATAGCAATAATTTGACACAAATTTTTATCTGCATGCTCCTTCCAAAATGAGGTATCTCCAACATATTTAGTATTCATGTTCGTTGTAATCATTTTTCCCATTCCTTCAGCTCAACTATGATCACAAGTGATCTAGGGTTCATTTATGCATGCAAATAATTCTGACTCTAACTCTGGAAACTTCTTTAAATATTCCAGGTCATGGTCTAAATACCTCAGGTTCTCTATTTCTTAACCTAACATATCTCCCTCGACAATGACGACAGGTAGAATCACTAGTGTAACCATGTCATACTTTGTCTTCTTCTATAGTCTGACTTGTTTTGTTGTCAGCGTTCTTGGTGGCACATACGCTCTAAGAAAGTTGACTGGATCGAATGCCTCAGGGGTTTCTTCTTGTACTGGTGTTTCTTCCTACTCAGTGCATTATTTATTTGTTCCTAACATAGATTCTCTTGTATTTGGCAGCACCATAGCTCTCTATAGTTTTTTTCTTCCTTAAACACACTCGGCTCTATCTCTCTTTAGTGTTGTCTCTCCTTTGGTTCTCTTTTCTCTCGAATGTGCATGCAACACTAACCTTTTCTCATTTCCCTTTCTTTGTTTTTATATATTTCTGCCAACTATTTGTTAGGACCCTACAATGTACCCTTTTGCTCACACCTTTTTCTACCATTACACCCTTTTTCCACTCATATTTAAACTTATATTATCACCTTACCTTATCTCTCCAAAGGTATATAACGTCTCTTCTCTTTACTATATGTTTAATTTGTTTTGCATATAATTTTACATTACTCTTGTACTTAACCGTTGATCAGAAATGTATAAGTGTTGAAACAGTTCGAACTACAGATTAACATTGAGGCATGTTGCTGAAACAGTTAAAGCACGCAAACCCTGTGGCTGAAACAGTCTATGGACTACAATGCTGAAACAACAACTCACACAGAAGAAGTTGTTACACTCTCTGTGGTCTACAATGCTGAAACAACAACTCACACAGAAGAAGCTATTACACTCTCTGTGGTCTACGATGCTGAAACAACAACTCACACAGAAGAAGCGGTTACACCCTCCATGGTCTACGATGCTGAAACAACAACACAAAGATGTTACATTGACCACACAAGCCGCACCTTGAGCCAGAATTAACCATCGTCGCCGTGTGACCACGTGCTGAAACAGTCAGAACACAAATATCGTTGCTGAAACAACCCACGATTTGCGATGTTGAAACAACATAAAACAACAGCAACAAGAAGACAAATAAAGAAGTTGTTACTCCAGCTGAAACAACAACACCCCACTCAACACCTTTTCAACTATTGTAATAGCCTGAAACAACAATACACCTCACTTAACACCTTTTCAACTATTGTAATAGAATTCCATATGAGACTAGGATATCCTATTCTAGTATAGAGAGTCGATATGACTAAGAATAGGATTCAGATGCACACATGTAATTGGATGATCAAATTTGTATCGAGGGGATTGTCCTCTTTAAATAAGAGGAAATTATCATTAGAGAGGATCTTCTTTTGGCTAAGAAAGGATTTACAGAGAAGGACGTGGTTTACTTCAGACATTGTAATATGATATAGTTGATAGATGAATAAAAGATTGTTCTGAGCATTTCTTTCTAGTTCCTCTCGTTTCAGGGGAATCTTGTGAGAAGGGAGGGCCCACCTTCTTCACAATATTCACCCATTAGCTTTGTAGTGTGTTAGTGTTATTTCTATTCATGCCTTGATTAAATTCTATTTTGTTGAAACACTACTTTACTGAGCTCTGTTGTGCTGAAACTCTGCTTTACTGGTTGTTACATTGTTTTCATATAATTCATGCTTGGGTAACTGTTGATCATTCTAATTAGCAATCTTGTTTGGTGAATTTATGAAAGCGTGATAATCAGGGACAGGTGATGAAGGTTCCTGCTTGGGGAATAGGGTCATGTTCTCTGTTAAGAGATAGATAGTCTTCAGTGTGTGTCAATCATTTCAATTAGCAATGAGTCTATGAAAGTGTGATGATCAAAAACAGGTACTGAAGATTCCTTCTTAGGAATAGGGTCATGTTCTCTGTTAAGATTTAGGTAGCCTTCAGTGTGTGTCAATCATTTCTGTTAGCAATGATTTCATAAAAGTGTGATGATCAGAAACAGGTGCTGAAGATTCCTTCTTGGGGAATAGGGTCTTGTTCTCTGTTACAGAATAGTTGGTCTTTCCTTTTGCATTATCATGAAAAGGTTTCTTTCTTAAGTTGTTATTTCTTAATGTAATCCAGGATTCTTTGGACAATTATTTCTTTAAACATTGAACTCTGCAATAGGTAGCTTACTTTCCTGTAATTCAAGTTAGAACTTCAATTTGTTCAAGGCAAGGTGTGATTAATATATTTTTACTACAACTCTAGGTTGCTTTTGAGATTGAGCATATATAGTGTGTGATTACCTTTGAAACAAATAGACTTCCTTGGGTTGACAATTTATGTAGCACTTGATTGTTTAGTTAAATAAGCAATTATAGTGACCAACACTATTATCTTCCTCTTCACACCCAAATATCCAGTCCCATCTGATTGTACTCACATTCAATTCATTTCATATTCTACATTAAATTCGGATTATCTGGTGGATCATGGTCTATATTTTCCATCATGTTAAGATATGTGTCATTTCTTTTCATTTATGATTATGCATTTATGTCATCTTCCCATGGTGTTTTCTCTTTAATGCTTTACTCTTCCTTTGTGTAGGTATTTATCCCGGTTCTTCACTTCTCCTTTCTCTGCGTAGTTCAACTTTCCTTGATTTCCATGACATTTTATTATTCATCTTTGATTCTTTTGAACAATTTACAATTATAACTTTATTTCTTTATCTTTTCCTCTATAATAAAATATAATACAAATACTATGGTACACATATTGCATAGTTTGGCTAGTGCGTGAAATAATAGGTGTCCCTATATATTTCCAGTCGACTACCATTTATGAGTCCCTTCATGGTTTCCCCAATCAATTTCTAAAACTAAACAACACCTTTTTCTTTCACAAATATTATCACATATGGACCCAACCAGTTCATTTGGAACTTTCCAGGGTGTTGTAAAAAATTGTTGTCATAGAGAAAAACTAAGTCTACCATATGAAACTTCTTCTTTTTAATGTGTTCTTCATGCCATGCCTTATCATGCAATTTCGACACCTGCTAATGAAATCCCACGGCAAAATGATCTTCCTATAGTTTTACCAGCTCTAAAATTATTTTATCTATTGTTCCATAATCAATAAGCTCTATCAACGTAACAACGCAAAAAATTGGTACAATGAACTCCATGGGAATAACTACTTCCTAACTATATACTAATAAAAATGGTGTTTGTCCTGTAATATTATTACATGTGGTTCTATATTCCCATAGTACTACATGAATCCTCAAATCCCAATCATATCGATTTACATTACATTTCTTCGTCAGTGCATGCTCCAGGATCTTTTTAAATGCTTCCACTATTCCATTTTCCTAAGGGTGATAAAGTGTTATCTTCTAGTGATGAATCTGAAATTCCTCTTTCAAAGCAACAATAATTCTATTAAAAAAATGACTATGTTGATCACTCATAAACATTCTAAGACATCCAAACCTTGTAACAACATTCTCAAAAAGAAACTCCACAACAATATCCGTGCTATAATCTCTGACAAATGTTTCTTCAACCCATCAGGTCAAATAATATGTCGCAGTGATTAGATATGTCCCTCTTGACCTTTTTATTGGTGGGTTGATCAGTCCAACGAAATCAAATTCCCATTTATCAAAATAATGTAATGTAACTTGTAGTATTAAAGGAATCGCGTCTCTTCTATATGTATTTCCAAATCTCTAACATACATTACATGTCTGACATAACTCCTTAGCATCCTTATGAAGGGTGGGCCATCAAAGTCTCTCACACAAAAGCTTTTGAGCCATCACTTTCCCTACATAGTAGCCTATTGAAACTCCTTCATGTGCCTCTGTTAATATCATAGGCCTTTCATGCTCCAATACACATCATCGAAGAATACTATATGCACCTAACTTATACAAATTCCCTTCTATAAGATGATAATTTGTTGCCTTAACTACCAATTGTTTCTTTTGTGCAGTTCTCAAGTAGGGTTGGGTATTTGTGTTCTCAAGAACTAGAAAACATATGTGAAGTAATCATAAACCATTTGTATTGGATACAATTTTGCATATGGTATACTGTCATCCAAAGTTTTGACATCTTGCCATATCATTATGCCTGACAAATGATCAGGTCCTAACTTCAATTTCCCTGGTTTCACAATTACTTCAAAGTTGTACTCCTAAAATAGAAATAGGCATATGCATATATTCCCCCCCAACAATGGTTTATTAACTAAGTATCTTATTGCAAAATGATGAATGTACATATTAAAATGTGATCCTAGCAGATAATGCCTAAAATTTTGTAGTGCATACACCAATGCCAATCGCTCACACTCTATAGTAGTGTAATTTTGTTTAGTAGTTGAAAACTTACTACTAGAAAATGTAATGGGATGGTCCAAACCTCCTTCCCATGGATGATATAGAACTACACCTAACGTTATAGAGGATGCATCTACATGGACATGTAATTCCTTCTTCCAATTAGAAAATACTAAAATTGGTGCAATAAACTGTTTCTGCTTCAAGGTATCCAAAATTTGTTGACATTCTTCGTTTGATTGAAACTTGACCTCCTTCTTCAACAACTTTTCCAGCGGGGATGTGATATGTGTGTATCCTCTAATAAAAATTTTGTAGTACCCTGTATGACCTAATGTTTCTCGCAGTTGTTGCACTAAAGTAGGTAGTGGAAAATAAACTATGACAACAATCCTTGTTTGATCAACCAAAAGTCCTTGTTTACATACTACATGACCCAATAGGATTCCAAAAAGTTCACAAAAAATGCACTTCTTCATGTTCAAATAAATCTAGAACTTTCTACATTTGTCCAACATCAAGCACAAAGTTTCCACATGGTTTTTCAACAAACTAAACATTATCCAGTTATCCAAGTATACTTCTAGGAATTTATGAATAAAATATTTAAACGCTTGTTGGTGTGTGGACATGAATAGGTTAAATACCATGGGTTCAAAGTAAGTTTTCCAACAAAACCATACAGATATCGACCCTTTCGGCATCACCTGGGAGAAGGAGAAGTCTCATCGAAGGTATCTTTTTGGAGATTGCAGGAACCAAGATTTTGCAGCTGTAAAGGAACAAAGGAAGACATGCTCTTTCATATCTAATAGACCTTTTTTCACACTGTACTCTAGTTAATATATCCTCGTTACCTGATTCTTTATGTGTATGAGGTTAGATTCTTATCAATTAATAGTTAAACATACATTAATGTTACTGCGCATGAATCTTTTAACATTATCATTAAACATAAGCATTCATCATAGGAAAAGAAAATATTAACATCACACAAACTTGAATTAACCTATTGTAAATATGAAGCACCATTTCACAACATAAATCGACACAAGGTTACCATGGTTCACCCCCTCCTAGGCTACGTCCAAAAATATTTTCTTATTTATTATATTCAAGGTATTCTGGTCCACTCTGGGCTACAATAGATGTTCAATATAGCTTCCATTGGTTAAATTCATGGAATCTTTACAAAAAAATTCCTACAATCACAACAATTACTCTCAGTTTTCCATTGTCACGGTTGTCAGTTTGACCTCTAAACTTCCTTCAAAATTCTCTCAATTATCTCTAGCATTCTCTTTCAAATTCTCTACTTTATTTCCTTTTACCTCAGGTTTTATTTCCAGCTCAGAATGGGTTGTCTCCCACTCCTACTCTACTGGTGAAAACTCATTATGAAATGGATACAACTCATGCTCGACCAATTTTCATATATTTTATGGGATCTTGTTCCTTCTTGTCTCCCCTCTTGTTCTCTTTCTTCTCTCTTCATTATTGATCTTCTTGATCTTGATCCTTTTCTCAGTGCATACTTTCTTCTCTCTATTCTCTATTCAACCTACCTTCCCAACAGGCCCCCGACACTCACTTGTGGCTCATCTCAAGCAACTTAGGCATGTTGTGTCATGCTCTTCTATGCCTCAATGAATTTTCAGAGGATTTCCTTCACTTCCTGTACTACTCCTGTGACTTCGGCCTCCTTGTTCACAATTTCTTCCATTTTCTATGTCGTCAGGTTATTTAGTTTGTCCTTAGTGTCTTGCATTGATACTATCATGCTAGTTTTCATGGTAGCTAGTTTCTCTAGTACCCTGAGTGCTTCGTCCTGTCGTCATCGCAACTCTTGTGTAACCCTTCAAAGTTATTCCTTCATTTGTTCCACTGCAATATGTGTTTTTATTTTCACCAATAGTGTTTTCATTCTTTCGATTGGTGGGAGAATATTTGCGCGCTCAGTGGCTTGAATCATTTTTTCCTATGCAACCTTGATTTTCTCATCTAGCACTTACATCTCCAAGGTGTTTTTCATCTTTGTCCATATGTGCATTCCTTATTCACATATATTTATTCACTCTTGTTCTAAATTTTTAATATTCACCACCACTCTTTGTGCAATCCTTTCACTCTTCACTCTTTCTTTCGGTGGTGTCCCTGGTGTTGCGTTCACTTCCAATTCTATAATTTTCTTGGGAAGGCCTTGGATAACCTTATTGATAATACCTACTTGTTCTTTTATTGTGGTTTCTACCACCATTGTTACTTTTGGTACTTCTTTATATAACTTGTGTACCATTGATTGAACTTTTTGTGCCATTTTCTTAGCTTCCTCCTTTTCCTTCCTTATTTCTTCATCCTTTTCCTCTACTACTTTCTTTTCATGTTGGGATTTCTCAGCCTTCTCTTTTGATTCAAGATTATCCCTCTTATCTTTTTCTTCCTATATGTTTGATTTGATTTTATCCTTTTCTATGAGTTATACTCATTGTTCTATTGTGCACTTTTCCTGTAGTGCAGTTTTGTATTGTCTCTATAGTTCTTCTTTCTTTGCTTCTGCCTTTACTATTTCTGTGTCTGCAATGTCTGTGTGAAGGCATAATTCCTACATCACCGCTATATATAATCTTGGTAATTCTTTGATAGTCATCTAGAATAAAACTAAGTCCATGTAACTTATTCCCTATAGTTGTTCTCGACTTCCAGGGTTTGTCAGCCCAACTATCCCTAATGGCACTTTGATCACTCTACTCGGTACTATCGCTTGAACCAATCATGTTTTCACAAAATTGATCATACCAGGGTCCTTCTAAAGTTACCGAAAAAGGGTAACAAAGTAGTCTAGTGTGTTGGAATTTTCATCTCCACAAGAGGCAAGAAGTCTCACCCGAAGCACAACCGAGATGAATAGGAGATGCTAGGGTAAGGACAATACTCAGATAGATCTATGAAGTATCAAGATTCATATCATTTTTGTGCAAGATAACTTAAACCTGTTGCAGTCCTAAACATTTTCTAACCAAGAATGGAGAAAACAGAGTTGCAATAACATTCACATGTGATATATAACCATTTAAGAATATCATACATTAAATATAACATAGCATTCAATAGATTCATAAGACTAAGTACACAAGATATTTTCAAGAAAAATTGGACCTCCGACTGTATTATCATATAACAAGTTTCTTCTTCAAATTACAATATCAGCTTGAATTACAGATACAATTGGTCATGCTAAATACAATCAACAAATGCTTCTGAACTATTGTTAGACAAGGTTATCTCAGTCCATTGCTTTTTCCAAATCTACAATACTAAATGACTCTATTACATTATCAGTCTGGTTTCTAACCCAGATCTCAGGACTTAGCTAAGCTAACAACAACAAAAAGTGATAAACATCCCAACTCTCCTCATCATCATCCCATTTTACAATCATATTGATTTCATATGTATATTTTGATCCAGGCTTGTTGGTTGAGAACTCAAGAGTTCTCGTTTCTTCTTGATTTGGTTTCAACCTCTTTCTCCAAAAACTAGTGTTGCACTATCCTTCCAACTTTTTTCTATTATAATTGTTTCTTTTTGTGCATTCCATTTTATCTACTTTTTATTCCTTTCTTTAGTCAACTGTCTGATTCCAAAATATCTTGCACAACTTTTGTTTATCAAAAAAAAGTTCTGAAATATCTTACAAAACTTCTATTTATCAAAACGAAGGGCCCAACAGGATCCAATGACAATCCTTGACTTACCTCGAGTCAAGTCTTTAGCTCTTTTGTGGTCTCTAGGTTGGATTGTTGTTTGTCCTTGTCTTGTACTTCTAAGTTTCTTCCACTTCCATATTGGACTATTTTTTATTTAGCTCCAAATGAAGGGCCCATTTTAGGTACTAGTTCCAAGGATTTCTTAATAACTTCCTGGAATTTCTCAAATTTTTCCTGCCACTTCTTGGAAAGAATTAAAGCTTCAACAAAAAATTGTTGGGTTGCACCTGTGGTGAAATATTTTGGTTTGGATGCAACAAGGGAATTCCATTTAGAGTCGGATATAGAATCCACTTGATGCATCTCTAGGTAAGAGACCTGGATGATTGGTCAAAATTATTGAAGTTCTTTATTGGCCATTGTGTGAGCTTCAAACAATGCATTCAGGTCATTAAATACTTGTTTAATTTCATCAAATATTGCTTGATGTTCCAGCAGAACTAAGGATTTGTTTGCTTCCTCATTGAGGGATTGGATTTTTAAGTGCAAGTCCTCCAGTGTTTGGTTGTGTTGTGATATTACTCCCATCCAATCATTGATCTATTTGAATATTGTGGTGCACTCCACATTATTTTTATGCAATGTTATTTTTGCATTTTTTCCTTCCCAAACAACCTTTTCCAATTGTTCCTTTAGCTTGCAAGGTTGTAGTTCAACTCCTAACTTTCTTTCCCGCAACTCCACTTCTAGATTTTATGTTCATTATTCCAACTCAGTCCAAGCTACTTGAACCAATTCAATATCTTCTTCTAGATCATCTATTGCACTGGATTCTGGTAGATGAGGTGTTGTCTTTCTGAAGGTTGTCCAGGCCCCTGTCAATTTTTCTTTCACTTTCTTGAATTTATTTTCTGCCTAAATTTCCAGATACTCCTCCCAAGTTCTTCGTGTATGCACCAGGATTCCTTCTTTCTTATAGAATTCAACTTCCTTTATTCCTACTAGATCCTATGCTCCAATTTCTCAGTAGAGGCTTTGATTAGGCCTACTATTTGCAGTGTTGGAAAATGAGCGAACTCACCAGTTGTAATAGTAGCATCCAAGGGTAATATAGCTTGAAGAGATAGTCCATTATCCATGGAGTATTATGAGGGTGTCTACACTTCCTCTTCCCCTGGATATGGAACCTACAATTATTGTGCAAGTCTGGTCTCCATAGCTGTTGGAATTAGAGGGAGAACCTATGTATTTTCCAAGAAAAGTTGTTGTAGCTCTGCAAACTGTTGCGAATTCTAGAGTATTGGATCCAATTGATATTTCAGTGATGTTGTGCTTTGTCCTGATGGTTTTTTCATTTCTATTCAAATCGATTGCATTCCTGTCTCTATAGGTAGAAAAACTTTTGGAGTCTCTCTTATGATAATTGCAATCTCAACACTGACCGTTGATAGAGGACTCTGGGTGACTAGAACTTGCGGTATTGGAGTAAGTAGTGGGAATTCTGGTTGTTAATTTTCTACCAAAGGCAGAGTGACCAGAATGGGTATAATCAGAGAAATTGGTTGGCTCAAGGCTAAAATAGTCAAGGTAGTCAGTTCTTCCACATTCTCAGATGTTTCATGGATATCTAGCTCTATTGGTACGGGTGAAGTGGGTTGGGAGGGAACAATGGTGTCTTGCGGTGGAGATGGGGCTTTATCAGTAATGAGGGTCGTGAATTCATTGGCATCTGAATCAGGGTCATTTGTGATGTTAATCATAGTTTGGGAAGCACGAGTGAAATACATGGTGTGAGGTAGAGTCATGGATATTGGTTGTGGATTTATAAATTTTACAGGGGAAACACCTGTTTGGGGTTTCTTTATTGAGAAATCCCCTATAAACAAAAAAACAAGGATCTCATTCACATACTTACCTGATAGCATGGCCTATTCTGGGAGCTGTGAAAATAATGGAAATGTACTCTTCTTCTAGTATCGGGTTTTCTCTTCCTCTTCTTCTTCTGAATCTGTTGGCATTTGAACCCTCTTCTTCTTCTTTGCTACATTGGAACTCGACCCTACTTCTTCTTCCTGCTCCTTTTTCTTCAGAAGCTTTGGAGGAAAGAGGTAATGCATACCTGACTTGTGAGTGTTGCGCTTAACATTTTTACATGACACAAATTCTTTTTCAAAGGCTTCTTCATCAAGATAGAAGGGTAGCGGCTTCATGTGGAAGTCCTCAAGCTTCACATGCCTCTACCAGACAAAAGTATAATGGCGATTTATCCCAAATTCTATATTCCTTGTGTTCAAATTTAATATCTCATGTGGTATGTGCAACCATTGAGTTGGGTCTATGAGCTGGTTGTACCACTTCAGGAATGTTGCATTGTTTAACTCTATGTTCTCTAAGTTCGAACTTGAATTCCAAGGTTCAAATTTTTTGCTAGGCGCCCCTTATCTACAGGTGCCAACTATCTTCCTGTGGGTGCACTCCATTTCCACATTGCAAATGTAATGATAAGGTAGCCATAGGTAAAGGTTCCTCCTTTCTCATGAGATTCCTCGCAAATAATGATGAGATCCTCTAACAAGTAACTGCACCAGTTAAAAAATGCTATGTTTGCGCAAAAGTCTGTTGTAACGTCCCCGACCATCAACCCAAGTATCAGGAAACGCTACTACGCAGAACATTCTCATACATATATATTTAATATTCATATTTAACCAAAAAATATAGATTAAACACAAAATTACTGCTAACATACATAATTAATGGAATTAATAGTAATTCATACATTCAACGAAATACATGAAAACATACAAGCATCACAAACATGCATTTTAATTGAAATTAAACACATAATGATACTTATCTTTGGAACTGGAGTAACTCCACCAACTACATGCAAAACTTTCATGAACTTCCTAGCCTTAGACCACACTGCTCATGACACTTAGCAGTGGGTCACCTCCAAGCTGAGACCAAGCTCCACCCAAGGCAAGGGAATCCTAGACTAGGCTGAGATTACAGGAAAACTACACAGAGAAACTGGAAGGATTGTCTCTAGGAGCCTTCTTACACCCACTAATCATGGACTCTCATTCCCCACATGCATGTTCCACCTGGGAATATACACATTCACAAGCACAGTGCATCAGTTACTTCACCTCCATCTTTGGGTCCGGACAATAGGCCAGATCAATAATTATCAAAGCTATGTAGCTAGTGCTAGACTCTCTCTGGGAGAAACCCACTTCCCAAAAGACTCTCTCACTTGGAGAGAGATTATCCCATGCCTGACAACCTACTTCTTCTACCATGGGCTTGATAACCCACTTCTTCATAATACTCCTCGACTCAGCTCCAGCCAAGTGAGGACAACAACAACGGTTCAACACTCATTCACATAGCGATGAGAATAGTGAAAATAGATGGGCATGGAACCACAGGTGACAACAACCCACGCTAAGACACCACACAACTAAGGTGATTAATCAGGTGTCGTCATCCTTAGAAGACACATAACAGTTCATGAATTTCGGGTATTAGGTGCATGCGTGAATATTTCAAAGGTCGAATACATAGGCCATGGGATCCATAGGAATACATGGGTCAGGTTCATAGTTCTGGTTTTCAGAAATGCACGAGGGTATACAGAAGGCACTCGTGGAGACTCTACCCAATTCACGGAGGATGGAAAATGGTAAGCAAACCCCCAACAAAGTTGATACTTCATATTTTAACTACATGCACCCAGGTCGACATTTGTCTTCTTGGAGCTGTATGTGTTCTCTTTTTACACATAATGCCTTTACCAGGACTTAGGATAAAAACATGTTTGTCACACAACTTTTGAATAATAATAAATTATTATTCTCAAGGACTTAAGACCCTAATATTAGCACCTTTTTCCAACCTTTCAAGCCCTTTTCCCTTACCCACCTTATGGAAGCTTAGTCCCCATCACTCTTTCTTCATGATTGGTCTGCACGCAATGATGTTTAATCTTTATTAATGTTCTGCATAATTACATATACAAAAACAGTCTCCTGGATTTTAACACTTAGGCTCTCTAACCAAATAAACACATAAGCCCACCATCTTATCAACACTCGGCTCACCAGCCTACAAAACATGTTTACAATTCATAATTACAACAGGGGATCATCCTTGGGGATATTACAATCCACTCCCCTTATTTTTTCACTATCCTCAGTGAAACTGTTTACACAACATCAACAAGATTTCTCAAATTTTCAAAAAGATGTGGGTATTATGCCCTCATAGCATCCTTATTCTCCCATGTCGCATCCTCAGGACCGTACCAGTTCCATTGGACCTTTACAAGACCTATGGATTGATTCCAGAGTTGTTTTCTTTTCCAGTCCAATATGTGCACATGATGCACTTGCAGGACACCTTCTTGCTCCACCTGAATCGCATTCCAATCAATTACATGATTAGCATCAGGTATATATTTCTTAAGAAATGAAATATGAAACACATTATGTACAATCATGGATGCAGGCAATGAAAGCATATATGTAACTGGACCAATCCTTTCTAGGATTTCAAATGGCCCACAAATTTTGGCTGCCAACTTCGAACAGTTTCCTAGCCTCAAGGAACTTCTATTGGCTTTCACTTTTAGGAAAACATGATCGCCCACTTTAAACTCTCTGTGGGTTTTTTTTTTATCAGCATAACTTTTCTGCCTATCTTGGGAAGCCTTTAAATTCTGCTTAATTTTTAGCATTTTCTCTTCCATTTCCTTGAGAAACTATGGCCCAAATACTACTCTATCAGCTGGATTATCCCATCTTACTGGAGTATTTCACTTTCTGCCATAAATTTCTTCAAATGTTCTCATCTTCAATGATGCCTGATACCTATTGTTGTAGGCGAATTCTACCAAGTGTAGCTAGTCTTCCCATTTAGATGGTTTATCCATCACATACATCCTTAACATATAATCTATTACTCATTTCACCCTCTTTGTCTGTCCATCAGAATCAGGATGATAAGTAGTGTTGAAGTTCATATTTTTTCAAAACCCCTTGAATAACCCTTTTAAGAATTTTGAGGTAAATTTCAGGTCCCTGTCGAACATAATTGTCTTGGGAATACCATGAAATCATGTTATTTCCCTCATAAAAATATCAACAACGTTAGCTGCCTTGTGAGTAGTATTTAGTGGAATAAAATGGGCAACTTTCATAAGCTTGTCCACCACCACCATGATTGAATCATGTTGCTTGCCAGTCCCAGGCAATCCTATGATGAAATCCATTTTTACTACCTCCCACTTCCACTCAGGAATGGGTAAATACTGTAGCAACCCTACTAGGTGTCTATGCTCATCTTTAACCTTCTGCCACTCCATACATCTGGCAATGTATTATGTAATCTCTTTCTTCATACCTGGCCAAAAGTAATGGCCTTTGATTGCTACCACTGTTTTCTGATATGTAAGGTGCCCAACATAAGGCACATTATGCATTTCTTTCAAAATCATAAGTTTCAATTCATGAACATTAGGTACATAAATTATGTTCTTGTACATAAGTGTTCTGTTAGTTTCCAATTTATAATTCTCCACTTTTCGTGGCATATTACCTTGTTGTAGCTTTGCTACCAAATCCTGGTACTGCAAATCTATATTTGTGGCCTTCGAAATTATTCCTTTAATATCAGTTCGGTACATGATAATGTATGTATCATGTAATTCATGCTCTCTCATGTTGAGTGCATCAACCACTTTGTTCTCTTTTCCTTTGATATGCTTGATATCAAAGTCGTACTCACAAAGGAATTCCAATCATCTACTATGCCTAGCATTTAAGGTTGGATGATCAAACAAATACTTCAGACCATTATGGTTTGTCCTCAGTTCAAACTTCCTTCCCATGAGGTAATGTCTCCATTTCTTCAGAGTGTGAACAAAGCCCGCCAACTCCAAATCATGAGTTGCATAGTTCCTTTCGTGCTCTTTCAACTTTCTGGATTCATAACAAATTATGAACCCATTCTGACTGAGGAATCCTCCCAGTCCTTCTTTGCATGGGTCTATACACACTACAAACTCTTCATTCCGATCTGAAATTATCAGGATTGGAGCATTCGTTAACAACTTTTTCAATCGATGAAATATTTTATCACATTCTTCTATCCACTGAAACTTATTCTCCTTCCTTTGCAAGGAAGTGATAGGGTGATCTATGCTCGATAACCTTGCATTGAACCTTCTGGAATATCCAACTAAACCCATAAAGGATCTGACTTCTGTCACGTTTTTAGTCGCTGACCATTCTCTGATGGCTTCTATCTTCTCAGGATCTACAACTATCCCATCCTTTGAAATGATAGTACCCATGTAATGGATCTGTTTTTGATAAAATGGGCATTTTCTCAACTTGGCATACAGTTGGTGCTCTCTTAGCACTTTCAGCACCATCCTAAAATGTTTTTCATGCTCTTCCTCTGACTTGGAATACACCAGGATGTCACCCGAAAAGACTATGACAAACTTGTCCAGATATTCTCTGAATACACCATTCATTAGGCACATAAAAACAACGGGTGCATTTGACAAACCAAATGGCACCACTGTGAATTCATAATGACCATAACTTGTTTTGAAGGTGGCCTTCCTGATGTTTTCATCCTTAACTCTTACATGGTGATATCCTGATCTAAGATCTATTTTCGAAAATATCTTAGAATCCCTCAACTGGTCAAATAGATCATCGATCCACGACAGAGGATACTTGTTCTTAACAGTAACTTTGCTTAACTATCTAAAATCGATGCACAATCTCAACGTCCCATCCTTCTTCTTTATGAATAGGACCAAGGCTCCCGAAGGTGACACACTTGGGCGTATATACCCCTTCTTTAGAAAATCTTCAAGCTGCAATTGTAGCTCTTTCAGCTCTGGCATACTCATTCTGTAAGGATCTTTCGACATTGGAGTTGCTCCAGGCATCGGGTTTACAGAGAAGTCAATATATCTCTTTGGGGGTAGTCCAGGTACCTCCTAAAATACATCTTCAAACTCCTTTAGTACCGCATGATCTCCAATATTTGAAACTTCATCCTTAGACGCTTCCTCCACATGGGATACAAATAATTGATAGCCTTTCTTGTAGCACTTCTTCAGCTGCATTGTCGAGATTTCCTTAATAGCAACATCTCTAGTAATTCCTTGGACTATTTTCCAATTTCCTTCCTCATCTAGAAAATTGAATGCCTTGTTATGACATTCCAGGATGGCATGGTGCTGGTCCAACCAGTCCATCCCAACTGGACAATCATAAGAACCTAAAGGAAAAATGTTCAATTCAACCTTTGTGCTTAGTCCATTCATGTCCACTGGATATGACTTAACTACCTCAGTCACTTTCCTCTTGGTTCTTGTACCCAGCTACACTAACCAAGACTTTTCATGTTTGCTTCTCGATAATTGCAAACTTTCCACCACTCTAGGATCTATATGACTATGGCTAGCCCCTGAATCAATTAAAATAGTAAAGGAATTGTTTTTTATCATACCTTCCACTTCAATCATGTGCGACTGATATTATGCTTGCTTGTTTTCCAGGGCTATGTAGATTCTTGGTATTCTACTTCCCATGTCTTCCACTGTTTCAACTTGTTGAACATTATGGACAAATCTCACTTTGCCATTTTTTTGGGGACAATCTTTGTACTTGTGGTTCCCCTGACGGCCCCAACACTGAATGGGCGTCTTCCTTGGCCTTGTTTCCCCTATGTCATTCATTCTCGGCTATCTAAATGATGGCTATCCTTGAGGACTATTTCTGAAAAAGGGAGGTTTGTTTCCCTCTTGCCTCTGCTCTTTCCTAAACATATTATGGTCATCCCAAGCCTTCCAAAAAGTAGGCTTTTCTCTTTGTTGCTCATATAAGCATTTCACTCTTCTTATAGCTTCTTCCATAGTCTTAGGGCCATCATATTGGATCTTTTCACTGATGGAAGGTGGAATTCCACTCAGATACCTTTGAATATTGATAGTCTCATCTTTGATGAACTAAACATACTTCAACAATTCCAAAAATCTTCATTTGTATTCATCAATGATCATGCTTCGCAGTTTGAGTTCAAAGAACTCTTTCACCTTTCTGTCATAGTATATTTCAGTCAATTATTTCTTCTCAAAATACCTCTTGAATCCTTTCCAAGTGACATATTTCTCTCTAATGTGTTGCACCTACACAAGTTGATCCGACCACATGGATGATTTTCCTTTCAGTTGATACATTGCAATTCTTCCTTCTGCATGAGAGGAATAATTTTGCAGTTGGAAATATTTCCTCATGCCAAGAAACCATGTTTCAACATCTTCCTCCTTATTATGTTCTCCATCAAATGTAGGAGGCTTAATCTTGTTCATTTCTCCCTTCAGTTCATCCATTCTAGATCTCCTATGCTTTCTGTTAGGAGATCGTCTTGAACTATATTGTGCCCTCCTCTTGGAGTGACCTTGGGAGTGATGATGGTGTCTACCAACACTCCTTGATATTCTTTCCTCAGAAGTCTGGTGACTCCCTATTTTGATCAAGTCTCTCTCCTTTTCCAACTTCTTTTTTATCCTCTACATACTCTTCATCAACTTTAAGTTGAATTCTCCCTGTTGTTCCTTAGATTTCATGATCTTTCTGCTATCTTCTCAGTGAGTTTGGGCATCTTTTTGCAATCTTTCAAAGATTTTCATCATATGCCCTTCCTTATCTATCTATTCTCCATGCCCATTGGAGTTCTACCCTTCAACTCCCAAATGAACATCCATCCCTTTAGCTTCATTCTCTGAACTAAAAGCATTATGTGCCTCCTCCATTTCTTTGCACTCAATGGAAACTCTATTTGGTTCTGGCACTCATTAAAATTCTTCAAACACAATGTACAGAAAACCGAAATTTGTCAGGTCATCATTCCTTAACAAATCCCACAACATTCATAAAAAAATATGATTCAAGAAAACTTTCAAACTCCATTTTCTTTCAGGGCTCTGCTCTGTGAATTTTTCGGGCACTAGCACCTTTCTCTCAGTCCCCAACCCACACGACCATGGGTCTTGACTAAGCGCTAGATCAATAATGACTTACTCGGGCCTTTGGCTTCGAAATATTTTCAAAGAACAAAACAACAATCTCTCGGAGTTCAGAGTTATCGAACTTGTGAAGTAGAGTGGATCAACAGTCCATGTCTACCCAAAATCCAACAACTAACACTTACTATGGAACCTCAGGTGTCTGAGTTTCGGGTCTTCTAGAATTTGGAGCTTCGGAGGGTATCACATTGATCCAGGTGGATATCGGTGGCCACCTGCCTATTCCACTTGGACCCCCACCATTGCTTCTTTTAGTTTTTCAGTTTCCGCATAGTTTACTATTTTTAGAAGTTTTTCGAGTCCTGAACTTCCAGAGCCGTTTTGAGGCCTTAAATGACGTTTTTTGGGAAAACGGGGAGCAACATGGATCACAAATTAATTTTTCTCATCCAAAATTTGTATTCCTCGGATAGATCTTTCTAACGAGGTATAGAATGCGTCAAACGGAGATCGTATGCCAAAGTTACATCCCCGGGAAGTTGATGTACCAACTTACCCAAACGGGGCCCATAGTCTTGGCGTTTCATCTCCTAGGGTTAGGTCTTTGGATGTTTAGGGTTTTCCATTGTTTCTCAATAATAACATGCCTTTGAGCCTCATTGTAACACATTTAAGAGGCCAATAGCCACCACATCTCTTCTCAGAGATAAGCTACCAGCGCCCTAGCTAGTTTATTTCCATTTTGTCTATAAGCATATTTTGGTCATTTGTTATTAATGAAATGAAGTCTTATTTCCACTGCATCTCTTTGTTTATGTGTATTTTTGTATTTCATTGTGTTCCTACATAAATTTGGATCAGTGGTGTCAGAGCGGTCTGCTCATTCTCGATCCTTCTTTCCATGTCCCCAACGAGATCGGGGTATAAGGAGTTGGGGCTCGATCTGGTTGAACCTTTGCAAGATCAGCCCCGCAAACCCCGACGACCGCCCATGGGGGAAGAAAATAAAGATAATGGAGTAGGATATCCTATCAAAATGTTTCTCGAGGAGTCCCTCGAGAAACAAAGGAACGCGATGATGGACAACTTTGCCCAGATTCTTCAACGGATTCCGACTGGCAGCGCATCGACATCTAGAAGCCACTCTGGAGGTGCCACTCCTTTTAAGGTACAAGTAAACTTTGACATTCCCATATTTAATAGCCAAATAGATGCAGATGCCGTATATAGATGTTTGAATATGTTAGAAGGATATTTCTCGGTTCATGACTTTTCCGACTGAGAAAAGATTATTTCCGCACTCCTCAAAGCCGCCCCCCATGTCAAGGACTGGTGGAAAACCTACTCGAAGCAAGAGGGCGAGGGAGAACCCTCTTTGTTCTCAGCTGCACCCACTTGGAATTATTTCTGAGACTCCATCAAGGAACAATATTATCCCGTGGGGAGCTATGAGGACAAATACATACAATGGACTACGTTGCGGTAGCAAAGGGACCAAGATGTGCATGATATGACGAATTTGTTTCATACCCTACGCACAAATTTGGGTATCAAAGATTCAGAGAAACATTTGGTGTTAAAGTATCACAGTTGTCCGCACAGATACATTCAGGAGGAAATGTATTTCCTCGACATATCCTCGCTTGGTGTGGCATACCGATATGCTGCCAAGATTGAGCATAAGCTCCAATAGAAGAAGCGAGACTTTAGGTCTGCAAATCAGAAGCAAGGGAAAGGTACTCCCAAACCGTAGAACAAAGGACCAAGCCAAGGTGAGGCAGCCTAGGACAACCCACCAAGGACAAAGCAAAGAACAACACCACGAAGCCAAAAAAGGACACGGGGAAGTGGTGTGAGTTCCATAAGAGCTCCACTCACAACACAAGTGAGTGTTGGGCCAAGCAATCAGTGAGTCGATTTGAAGGATTTTGAATTGGATGCATGCTCTGAATCTGAATTAGAAACCGACAAGATGAATGACAGGGGGAAGAATATTACTGATGTGGAGCCCAACACCACTATTTCCTGAATCCGGAAGAGGAGGAACGAGGAAAGATCGGAGGAGGTAGTCATCTTCCATTTCAAGATGTGGGTGGGTTCCCCATTTTAGTTCATTGTCGATAGTGGGAGCCGGAAGAACCTCATCTCGGTAGATATTGTGAAATAGCTAGGCTTGTGACCACAAAATACCCACAACCATACACCATCAGTGGTTGCACCAAGGATGGGACCTCGCATCGGTCAACAATGTCGCCTTCCTACAACATCAAGCCCTTCCCGGATGAAATTATTATGTGACATTGCTCCTCTTGATGTTTGATGTATTATTAGGTAAGCGTACTTGTGGAAGTGACATGCTATGTATGAGTCGCGGGCCTTGTTTTGTTATTATCACTTTGGGCAATAAGATATAGGATGCGAATGGCACGCCTACCACCATCTCTTTTAGTTCTTGCAAAACAATGCGGTAAGCTCATTTCCAAAACCAGGAATTTGTTTTCCTGATGATCCACCCTGGGGGAAAGAGGAAGACTATGGCCATGACCTCGAGACGGGGCCTGCTACATGAAAACATGGATGGATAAGTTTTGTGGAGATGCGAGGACATCTTCACCTCCGGGGAATGCCTCTGCTATTGAGTCAAGCACCCCATCGATCTGACCCTACCGTGCGTGTTGCCAATGGACCATCTGGAGTGCTCACGAGAGAATGATGAAATCGAAGCGTAGGGAGTTGTTGCAGAAAGGTCGCATCCGGTCGAGTTCATGCAGCCCTGGGAGCCCGATCATTATTGGTGCGAGAGAAGGATGGGACTTGGAGACTATGCATTGACTATCGGGCGCTGAAAAAAATCATTGTTCGGAATAGGTACGCGATCCCACAGATTGATGATTTTATGGACCAACTCAAGGGGAAAAATATTTTAGCAATATCAAATTGAAGTACGGGTATCACTAGGTACCAATCCGAAGACCCTTTGATGTTCAGTATTGGAAGACTGCATTCAAATCCAAGGAGGGCCTTTTTCGAATGGTTGGTCATTACCTTCGAGGTTGATGAATGCCCTGCAACCTTCATGAGGCTAATGGATGACATCTTGTAGCCATTCACCAACTCATTTTAGCCAGTGAAGTGTACTTGGATGAAATTCTGATCTTTAGCCGGACTTGGGAAGAGCACCTCCACCACATCCAGGCAGAGGTCCTCCAAACAACTGCTGACAGCACAAGTTACATTACCCGAATTTGGAGAAATGCACTTTTGGCATAGCAGGAGTTGATATATGGGATACATTATTGATGAAGCGGGGTGCATGTGGATCCGGCAAAGATCCAAGTCATTTGGGAATGGCCAGCCCCAACCACCCCTACTTGAGATCTCCGCTGAGTTTTTAGGTCTTACCAATTTCTACCGCAGGTTTGTGTTAAGATTCTCTCATATCATGGCCCTTGAGTCAAGTCACAAAGGAGGAGCTAAGAAAAATTATTTTGGTCTGAATATCAGCAGAAGAATTCATAGGTTGAAGCATACGCCTCTTCTACGCACCGATTAGCTCAATTTACTAGACTGCAGCCATTTGAATCCGACAGATGCCTCGACTATGCTATTGGGAGTCCTTACTCAACATGGGCATCGATTGGCATATCATGAGTGAGACGCACTTTCGACCTGATCACGGAAGTATCCCACTTATGAAGAATAAATGTACTCCATTTAATGGGGCTTGTGGCAATGGGAAGCATTACATTTGGGAAGAATGAGTCATCCACGGACCACCCGACCCTGCGGTTCATCTGGACATAAGGGAAGTTAGAGCGATGCAGCCATCGCGGTAGTGCACATGCACCGCAACGGTTTCATCACGAACATTAGGGTACACAAAGAGCAGAACCAATAATGTTGGGGCGCACCGATTAAATACCATCGATGGTGCTATGCCCGTGCTCAGCGCTATTGTGGGAACGAGACTTACGATTGGCCACTTCTCTACACCGTGATCGAAATTGACCACACATCCTGGCCACACTCTTGGAGGGTAAAACAGTTCCCAATTTTTCACCTCGGGGATGCCACACTTTGTCACAGGACACCTTTGTGTTCCTTCAAGAGAGTGTGCAAATTTTATTTGGGAATCCCACTACTGTTGGATGGCAGGATATTTTGGCTTGGAGAAAATTGTGGTCGTTTTTTTCAGAAACATTTTTATTGTCCTAAACTTCGACAGGACATCAGCAGTTATATCATATATTTCACTGCCTGTGTCATTTCCATGCCAACCATTAAGAAGCAAGGCCTCTATGCTCCACTTCCTACCCCAGTCGACCTTGGTAATCCATAGAGATGGATTCCCATGTAGGACCTTCCTTCTACTAAGCATGGCAATGACTAGCGTTTTGTGGTTGTCGACCGATTCTCGAAGATGTCCATTATGATGGCACGCAGAAGAATATCTGGCGAAGCCAGCGCTAAACTCTTCTTTGAACAAGTGTGGGTACTTTTTGGGATACCACCAGTCTATCATCTCGGTCGGGATAGTAGATTTTCGGTACGTTTGGTCCAGCCTGCGGTTGATGTTGGACACCAACTCCTGAAGTCCCGCGGCTTTCCATCCATAAGTGATGAATTGAATGATTCGTCAACGGATGATTGTACATTAAACATGCCTGGTCAAAGAATCCATGCATGGGATGAGAGCCTCCCACATGTAGAACCGGCTACAATCAAGCTCTCCATAGCTCAATCCCATCCACATCCCCTTCCAAGTGGGCTTGGGATTCCAACCACTGTCCCATTCACATGGCTATGCCATTTGTGGCTACTTTCGAGGAAGATTCAGCTCATGTCAGGTAGGCGGATAAGGCAAACAACTTCGGTGAGCACATTAAACACATCCACCAATAGGTTCATGACATCTTGGATGGAGCCAATGCTAAGTACAAGAAGCGACATGATCAACATCCGGGTGCAACACAACTTCGGTGGGTGACCTAAAGCGTGGTACATTTGCAAAGGGTGCCTCATTTGGACCCCATTGAGAGTAACCAAAGTTCGGCTCGATAATGGGTCATTGCACCCTCACCAAGGGCGTAGGGGAAAATGCCTTTGAGCTCAAAATTCCACCATTCCTTGGTCTTCACCGAGTGTTCAATGTGGACCACCTTAGACCCTACTTTCCACCTCTACTAAACAAATCCGACAGCGGGAGCAACTCACGCAATAGATTTAAATCCATCGCATGGAACAAACCCGAGGAATTCAGTCATATCGCTGGATACGGATCAAGCACACTTGAAAGCAAAGGATACCACTTGGATACACAGATCAAGCACACTCGAAAACAAAGGATACCACTATATCGAGTTGTCAAAGCAGGCCAACTCCTTCACCAAGGCAAATGGCTCACCAGGGACCAAGTTCAGCAGAAGTTTCCTCATCTCATGGAGGAACTCAACCCAATGGGGACCATTGCTTCCTAAGGGGGGAGGAATGATCCAGGTGGATATTGGTGGCCACCCTCCTATTCCACTTGGACCCCCACCATTTATTCTTTCAGTTTTTCAGTTTCCGCACAGTTTACTATTTTTAGCAGTTTTTCGAGTCCTGAACTTCCGGAGTCGTTTTTAGGCCTTAAACGATGTTTTTTGAGAAAACAGGGAGAAAAATGGATCATAGATCATGTTTCTCACCCAAAAGTTGTATTCCTCAGATAGATCTTTCTAACGAGGTATAGAACACGTCAAACAGATATCGTATGCCAAAGTTACGTCCCCGGGAAGTTGATGTACCAACTTACCCAAATGGGGCCCATAGTCTTGGTGTTTCATCTCCTAGGGTTAGGTCTTTGGATGTTTAGGGTTTTCCGTTGTTTCTCAATAATAATAGGCATTCGAGCCTCATTGTAACATAGTTCATAGTCCAGTAGCCACCACATCTCTTCTCAGAGATAAGCTACCAGCACCCTAGCTAGTTTATTTCCATTCTGTTTGTAAGCATATTTCAATCATTTGTTATTAATGAAATGAAGTCTTATTTCCGTTGCATCTCTGTGTTTATGTGTATTTTTGTATTTCATTTTGTTCCTACATAAATTCGGATCACGCATCCGCACATCCAAATTGTTAATATCCAAACATTCCCAATCACCTTTGGTGGCATCATTATGTCACATCACTTCACCTTTTCCAATTGCGGTGGCATGCAACGGTGGTTTGGAGCAACCCACATTTCATCCCATAATTCTTCTAATGCTAACATGTAACCCCTCAGTGAAACTGTGGTTTGGATTATAGGACCACCTTGGAGAATTAGCTTTTGTGCAACTTGGGTCTCTGCAATGTCTCCTGGATGTTGATATTGATGTATCGTCATCAATTCCATTGTGGGTCCTTCGACCTTTAACTACGTTATGTAACCTCGGGCCCATCTAACCCTGATCATACAAGATGCCACTTGGAAGAATACTAGTGACTGATACGTGGCCCATTTAGATGGGTGACACTCATCACGTTCCTAATTCCATTTCAACCTTCCATGGTTTGGAATCCACTTACACTTGGCACAGAACCCATGTGTCCATGTCACCTCCAAGTGACATCATCATGACTCACCACTTCGAATCTTCGGGCTTTAAAGATTTCGACTTCGATAGTTTCAACTCCCATACGCTCATTGTTTTCTAGAGCGCTTTCTCCTAGAGTTCATGATCCACCAATGCGTGTCCTCCTTCATGATCAATGACTATGAGTGACTTCGTCACTTCAGGATTCGGGAGTTTCAAACTCACAACACTTGCTTCCTCCTGAAGTACTTCCCTTTGCCTTCCTGGACAAGGATCTAATGGTCAGGCTCTTTTCCTACGATCTATGGTGTCGATCTCTTTCGGACTTCGGAGATTTGGATTTCAGCCTTTCCCTTACCTTTTCATTGATTTTCACCGACGTCGTGAAGTTCGAAGTGCTTCCAGGTTACCCTTTCTGCACTTTCTCCAGATCTGGCAGTCATAAAGGTTTTTCCTCTCCTTCTGAACAGATCCTACGGCTCCAACATCTCAAGTGTTGAGCTCTCTCTCTCTCTCTGTTATCAAATACCATGTCGGCTGTGGTTTTATTCTACGGCTACTCCTCTTGAGCTTCGTAACACAACCAAGTAACCCCTTGGCACTTAGAAACATTCTAAGGTTCAAAATTGGTTCCTCCAAACACCATTTCCAATCGAAACCTTGGGTCCATATACCACTTATCCACCCATCCAGGCTTAGAGTTGAAACCATGCTATGATACCATATTATAACGTCCTAGGCCATCAACCCCACTGCGGAGAAATGATACTACATGGAACATTCTCATACATATATATTTAATATGCATATTTAACCAAACAATATAGAGTAAACACATAATTACTACTAATATACATAATTAATGGAATTAACAGTAATTCATACATTCAACGGAATACATGAAAACATACAAGCATCACAAACATGCATTTGAATTGAAATTAAAGACATAATGATACTTATCTTTGGAACTAGGGTAAATCCACCAACTACGTGTAGACCTTCCACGAATCTCTCAGCCTTATACTACACTTCTCTTCACGCTCAGTAGTGGGTCACCCTCGAGTTGCGACCAAGCTCCACCTAGGGCAAGGGAATCCTAGACTAGGCTGAGGTTACAGGAAAACTGCACAGAGCAACAAGAAGAATTCTCTCTAGGAGCCTTCTTACACCCACTACTCATGGCATCTCATTCCCCACATGCCTGTTCCACCCGGGAGTATACACCTTCACAAGAGCAGTCCATCAGTTGCTTCACCTCCCTCTCTGGGTCTCGACAATAGGACAAATTAGGAATTCTCGGAGATCCGTAGTTGGTGCTGGACTCTCTCTGGGAGAAAACCACTTCCCAACAAACTCTCTCACCTAGAGAGAGCTTCTCATAGGTGTTGGGCCCAAGATATGATCAATTTATGATAGTTATTAGACACTTTTTGTCGAATGTACATATGTGTTTCTCATGTTTTGAAGGAGTGTTTTGAAGAATTTTATGCTAAAACGGTATGATCGACACTAGGTACATATGATTCATGTTTAATGATTGTATTGAGTATAATTCATCATGTTTTTACGCTTCCAAGGATCTAATTCACATTTTTTGGTGTTACAGGGAGAAAACTCACCATGTTTCTGCTTCTGGCACTCAGTCTGGCATTCCTTCTAGCACTCGATCCGGTACCCAATCTGACACTACGTCCAGTACTGCATCTTGCACAAAAACGGAGGGAGACTTAGAGGTTATGGTATTGGAGGCCAGTGATGGGAGAATCTGGAACATGGGTTTTGTTCATGCTTTCCCCCTCTAGCTACTGAACTTTCGACAACTCAGTTTTAGTTGTTCAAGAGGGTGATTATTGACTCTCTCTGTTTTAGTAGTTAGGGCATAATTTAATGAAAATTGTAGAATTTAGAAGTGGTTCGATCCTCCTGTGGTCAACCGCTTGGTCTATGAACATTATAAATACCACCGAGGTGGTCATATAATTGTTAATAAGTAGAAGCATCAATGTGATAGATACAAATACGATTTTACTTTGTTTTGCTATTTTACATTGCCAGATTATATAAGAATTGTGTTTTTGAGTTTTCATGGTGAATTTGAATTGTTGAGTTCATGGTGTGCTTTTACAAAGTGACCACGAGTTGTTGTGGGACCCAATAGTAGTCTCTTAACTGTTCTTTAGTTTGTTTATGTATTTTATAGTTTATTTGTTCTCTTTATTTCGCGTACATGCATTTTTATTGTGTTAATTAGTTTGTTGTTATAGTTTAATTGCTTTGATTCTCTTTTGCAGGTTAGTATGACGGATTGTGTTAGCATGCATTGATCTTGTAGTTAGGAATGGATTTGCAAATCCCTATACTAACCCCATGTGCAATTAGATATTAGATTATGTCTTTATTTTTTATTTTAGAATCAAGATTAAAACAGAGTTTTAAATAGAATAGAACAAAGTTTTAATTTGGGTTTTCTTTGACAATTTGATGGATGGATAGAGTTAATTTCAGTTTTTAATGATAGATTGCTTATTTCAGTTTTATATAAATCTTTCTTACTTAGTTGTTGGCTAATACATTTAGTAGTTTACTTTTTAATGTCATGTCTTAATTTTTGTTCTTAAGGATTTTCTTATTGTAGTTTGAATTGTTAGAATAGATATAGCATAGTTTCATTTTATGTAATTTCTTTCCTAGAGGTAAATTGAAATTGTATTTCTTAGTTAATAGTTGAGTTTAAGTATGAATTTTTCTTACATAGTATAGAATTACAATGATGATCTCGTTATATTGTTGATGGTTAATAAATGAATATACAGGGTAATTGACGATTGTTTTTGTCATGGCTAAATTCTCATTGGATTGTGTAATCCATACCTTTCACTTTGCTATTGAGATCAATGTTGAGCTTATACCACTTGAATTATCCTTTGTTGTCAAGTGCCATTGAGATATCATACGACACCGGATACATTCACACAACCACCAACACTATATTTGAGTTTTCATAGGTTAAAAGATAGTTTTCCTGTTTTCATAGGTTAAAGGATAGTTTTCTTGCTTTCATAGGTTAAAAGACCTAGTTTCTTGCTTTAATAGATCAGAAGATATAATTTCTTTCTTTCATAGCTTAGAAAATAGTTTTATTTCTGCTGTAGGATAGATGGCCTTTTTCTTTGATCAGTTAGAGAACAATTTGTTTATCATAGATTAAGAATTAGTTGGTAGTTCTTCTTGCTTTCAATTAAATAGATTTCCTTTCATGAATTAGAAATAGTTTTGAATTAAGAATATAGTCCACTTGCCTCTTAGGCTAGATAGTTGTTCAATGAGAAGTTTTAATTTGATTACTTGCAATAGAWGTTATCTTAAAGTAGTTAGTTGTCTATTTATTTTAATAGTCTAGCTAGTTGTTTTTCTTACTTGTCTATTTGCTTTAATAGGTTAATTAGTTGGCTTTGCTTAATTGTTTGCTTGCTTTAGTAGAATAGTTGATTGCTTGTTTATTTACTCACTTTATAGGGTAGTTTCTCATTGAATGTATGTGGGCAAGTTAAAGTAGTTTTCTTTTATTATTTTCTTGTTGTTATGCTTAATAGTTGCTTTTGCTTATTATGAACTAGTTTTCTTTACATCGGGGTTTTACTTGTCTTCTTAGAACTATCCATCGATCCTTGGCCCAAAAGTACTTAGGTTACATAGTTTCAAGTTGCTTAGTAGGGATTTCTCATTAGATATCTTTGCTTGAGTAGATTAGCCTTAGATATCCACTTCCTTAGTTAGACTATACTACTACCAGCCCTTCTACATTTGGCATATATTTTGCTACAACTCTAAGTTTACTTACCCCGGGTTAAAAATTTAATTGATGGTTTTTAGTGTGTTTTTAGTTCATATATAACAACCATCAATATGCTTGACAATCTACCTCTTCTACCACGAGCCTGAAAACCCGTTTCTTCATCACACTCCTTGACTCAACTCCATCTAGGTGAGGACAACAACAATGGTTCAACACTCATTCACACAGGGATGACAGTAGCGAAAATAGATCAGCATGGAGCTGCAGGTGGTAATAGCCCATGCTAAGACATGACACAACTAAGGCGATACTTAGATGTCGGGTTCCTCAGAAGACACATAATGGTTCATGGATTTTAGGTCTCAGGTGCATGTGTGAATATTGCAAAGGTCGAATAGAGAGGCAATGGGATTCACAGTAATCCATCATTCGTCTTCACAGTTCTAGTTTTCAGAAATGCATGAGGGTATACATAGGGAACTCGCAGAGACTCTACCTAAATCACGGAGGATGGAAAATGGTAAGTGAATCCCCAACACAACCAATGCTTCATCTTTTAACTACATGCACCCATGTCGACACTTATATTCCTTGAGCTGCATGCATTCCCTTTTTGCACACGATGCCTTTCCTAGGAATTAGGATAAAAACATGTTTGTCACACAATTTTGGATTAATAATAAATTATTATTCTCAAGGACTTAAGCCCCTAATATTATCCCATTTTTCCAATTTTTCAGCCCCTTTTCCCTTACCCACCTCGTGGAAGCTTAGTCCCCCATCACTCTTTATTCGTGATCGGTATGCACGTAGCGATGTTTAATCTTTATTAATGTTCTGCATAATTAAAAATACACAAATAGATTCCTGGCCTTTAACACTTAGGCTCTCTAGCCTAATAAACACATAATCCCACTAGCTTATCAACACTCGGCTCACCAACCTTCAAAACAAGTTTACATTTCATAATTACAACAGGGGCTCATCCTTGGGGATATTACATCCGCTACTGAGAGAGTTTCTAAAGTAAATTCGCCCTTATAGTACTAGTTCTTAACCTTACTTGTGATCACATAACATGTTTTCTGGACTGTCTCTAGTAGAATTGGCTCAATTTTGGTTGTGCGTCCACATCTTTGGGTGTGGAATTTCTCATATAGGTTGAATTCAACCTTTTTTTTCCTATGCTTACTTGGGCCTTGGAATCCTTTAGATACATCTTCACCCTCAAGGGACAATCCAATGAGTTGTTAGATATCCTCTACATGAATTGGATATCGCTTATTGAGCCATAAGCTCTTGTCGTGCACCCGAATGATCAGAAACTTGGTGCATCATGAAACCTCACCAGTGGTCCCGAAGAATAGTAGATCCTTGAGGTGCATAATGGTGGAATTAAACAAGTTGATGAAGTTTGGATTTGGGAAAATCTGCATGCCTCCCATTGCATCTGGAGATAACTCCCAGAACATGTTCATATTCATTTGAGGAAACAATACTTGGTCATTCATATTGAGGTCAAGGAGTTTTGATTTCTCGGCTTTTCCATTAACATCACCCACGAACTCGACCCAGGGATCATATGGTTCATCTAGAATTTCCTTTTTTAGATTTGAACTTCGATCTCCTACTACTCTCAGCATGGTGGCTTTGGATCACTGGAAAACTACACTAGTTGATTTGGGGTCAGGGTCGTGGCTAGGGAGTGAAGGACTTCATAGATTAGGCTAGGGTCTAGATAGCTCAAAAAGAAAAGATAGTCGAGATAAAAAAACAAGTCTCTCCTGTGGTTTTACGAGATCTTATAAATGAGATAGTTGGAGACCTATGTAATCCCTCATAAAGACACTCATCATTAGGCTAGCAATGAAATATCAGGCTACAATGTTTGACGGGACTGATAATGGGGTAAAATACCTAAGGTGATCTTGGAGTTAATGAACGGAATAACAATGATGTGGTCAAACTGAGGGGCTTACCATTTTAATGGTTGAGAATCCCGACGAGGATATCGATGGCATCCACACATATCACGCATTTATGTCTTGACAAAACGTGTTGACGAATTATTATAGCTATCATAGAGGGTATGACTGGATAATATGCAACTGGTACATGGGTTGTGATCTAGTTCATATTCTCCCCCCTTCGACCACAATGAGGGTCCCCGTCATGTTTAATGACTTCATTTAATGTAAGGGTGACTCTTCCAAACCTGGATGGCTGAGTCAACATTTATGCGTAGAAGCGACACTTAGACGGAAAGAAAAAAAATATGTCGTTGCACCACTATGCACACTCTGACGTTATTAAATGTATTAAAAAAATTATAGGAAATCAAAATCTAGCTACTATACAAGATAAATAGTCCTTTGGTTCAACCATCAGAAAGGTATTTGGTTATGTGGAGGGGTTTCCCATATTATTTAACGAGTTATTATGTACCTTATCTATATTGGAGTTTTGTTCCATGCTCACATTCTCTACATGTTGTGTACTTATGTTTTGTTATGATAATTTAATCATTTGGTCCATTATATTTGGTATTAGATCACCGATCCTAGGCATTTTCTTCCTCAATATAGTCATTTTGTAATTTTCACTATAAATGTTTCTCAAAGCCACTTCAGAAGGAGAAAATCATAGGTTATTTATAGAAAATATAAAGGACTCTAGGGTAAAAATTTAGGCTTCCGGGGCATCATAATTCCAAAGATACACTTTGTGGAAGATAGGGTATATGACTAGTCATATAACTTATTCCGAGTAAAACATAAATAACTTATTCATATAAGATCCAAATTCTATGATACCAGTTGCATGGGAAAAAAGATGACATGTAGTATGTTTGCTACAATTTTCAGAATCATATATCAAATACTGTGCACTTGGCATGATGCACACATTTTCTCTCCTGTAAAGGCCAAAACTCAAGAAGGTGTGGGGAAGTTACCACAACTTCCACTTGGCACATCCAATTTTTCTCAGACCTATGGAATTGAAGACATGACATATCATAGGATTATAGGTCACAATTTCACACTTGAAAGGGCCGAAATTGTAGATATACATCAAAAGGAAGGTCAGCTACACATACAAACTCCAAATCAGATTTTTCAAAGGTATGTCACTTAAAACTATCATAACCTTTGATTGGGATGTCTGATTGAGCTAATTCAAAATCCATTGGAAAGATAAAACATACAAGATTATATTACAACAAGTATTGTAACTATTTGAGACATTTATCCTTAATATACTTAGGTTTGAAGTTAATTATTTGGGTTAGAACTCAATTATGAATAAATAACAATACCTAACTTTAGTGGAGATGAATATAAAGATAAAATCAGTCTTGGGGAATGACTCAAAATGAGAAGGAAAAATTGCAAGACTCCTTCTGGGGTATGTCTTTATTGGAATGGTGAAGCTGATAAGTGGTGGTATAACATATATTTGATAAAGATACTAGAAGAAGCACCACATGAGAATTATTCTCAAACAAATAGATCAAGGACTCAAAAATGGAGGAAATGTATAGAATTAAAAATGAGTTAAAATAAGAAAAGGAAGAGATCAAGGAGAAAAATGATTAGTTCTCCAAGATGCAATCCCTTAATGAATCACTCATTAAGGATGTTAATAAATTAAATAAAGAAAAGAGTATCCAGGGAAAGTGGGAAAAGGAAGATTCAAGGGAATAATTGAAAACCAAAGAAGAAGAGATATCTAAATTACGAAACCAAAATAAAAAGAATATCGGATGAGGTTAAGAGATTGAAAGAAGAAAAGATGAATTGTCAAAATCAAGAAGAAAGAAGAATATTGGATGAAGAATATACCAAAAGACTTTAAGAGAAAATTTGAAACAAGGTTGAGGAATCTCTAAATACTGATGAGGTAAAATCAGAAATGCAATCTACAATTCAATAAGGATGTCATAATTTGATAAAAGGGGTGGCATTGCAGCTTCAAAGGGAGAAAGAAGACAATATTCACGAAGTTCACTAGAAGATCCTTGAAGAAGTTGAACTCCATATAGAGAATGTACATTCTAAATATGATGGTATTATCTCCAAGGCTAGAATAGTCAAATAGCAAGCAAGGAAGATAGAGGAGCTCATTGCCTTTGAAAATAATATAGAGAAAATGCACATGTAGAATGAAGAAAAAATGTCAAAAGTGGAACCATATCAACACCCTCATTACTGAGAAAACTTTCAAGGAAGACAAAAAGGTCTATATCATCGTTATCAAGGAAGAATATGGAATACTTGTCAATATTCATGGAACAAGGCATCACAAACCCACTCTTCAACAAGATATTATTGGAGATGGTTGTAATCTAGGGGAAAGTAGGGAGAGTTACCAGTAGTCCTTACATAAGAAGAATATAATAGACACCCACACATATATATATAGACAACGACATACAAAACTAGTGAGAGACCAAAGATTTGTATTTATTAAATGATATAGCAATGCAATATAATGTATACAATCTCTCACACGGAGCTATAAAAGTCTCTATGTCTTGTCTATTTATATTCATATATGTCTAGTTACCAAGAAATTGTAGCTACTTAACTTCCTGGGTTTTTCACTTAGTAGATAATTCGACCGACTTACATTTTTGACTACCACAATCAACCAACTATTTCCTAGTCGAATGGAAAGTCTAGTCGACAAATTTGACTAGCCCCTACAACATCTCCCCCCACTTCAACTCATTGCTTTCCACAAACAGGAGGGGAGTATCAAAATTCAAATTTACAAAACTTGATTACAATATTGAGAAGTAGAAGACTGAAAGAGGAAGAAAAGTTGAAGTAGAAGGAGACAAAATTTCCATGTGCTTGACCAACTTAAGGTGTTTCATCCAACCGGTCTATTTTGCTTGGAATTCCACCACTTGTTGAGTCGACTGGGTTGTACTTTTCATATTTTGTGTTGAATCTGAAGGTGGTCTGAATGATACTAGGGGTTGAATTCTTCATTTGACACGAAAATCCACACCATGCATTAATTTCATTTTATGCTTCGAAGATTATTAGTTTCATTTGGGTGAGCATGTCTTCTTTTTATGTTATCTATGTTGCCTAAACTAAGGTTGACTTTGTGTCGAGCTACTTCTTTGTATCCTGCATATTATATTTTAGCTAAGTGAGATGACTAACTACTTAGTTGGTTTATAATTGTTCTTTGTGCCCCTTCATTTCCCATTCCTACTCTTGTTGTGAAAGTTGTAGCTCTATTTCCTTTTCCTTTGTTAGCTGCACAATGAGGGTTTCTTTTATTTTGTTGCCAATGGTCAATTTTTTTTTCTCTCGATACTTTCAATTGCATATTTTTTTATCATGTATTTTATTAAGGAATATACAAAGTGATTTGTCCAGTCCCTTACCACAGAGTGTAGCAGTACAAAATGTTTAGCAATTTTATCCATGTTTTATCTGAATCCTTTAAGATTATTATTTTTTTTCACCAGGGTTGTGGCTATCTTCTCTTGATTATTTTGAATCTCCTTGGATGCTAGGATGTGTTGTTCTTCTGCCTCCTTTTTTTTCCTTTTTGAAGTCTTGTTTCCTACTGCTAGTGTTCTGTACTGGTTTTGATCAGCCTTCCAATTAGTTATTTAAACCCTTCTAAATATTTTTGTACCTTTGGCATCTGATTTGTCCCCTCATGTTGCCTGAATTATTCTCTAAATTCATGTAACATGTTCCTTTGATCTTATTTTAATTTTTATACATGACTTCCTTCTTTAGTCACTTTTTCCCACCTCCTCATTGATTCTCTTGAAATGATTTCATGTAATTCAAAGAGATATCGGTTGGGTTAATTGTGGCCTCAATAGTGGAACCTGATGGGATGGATGGTCATGTCATTCTGAACTTGATCTTTGATGACTTATTTTTGTTTCTTTTGTGTGAGGACTTTGTTGACTATCCATTCTTGTCTTAGGATGATGTTTTTTGTTGTGTGGACGGAATGTTCTGATGTTGTACTGAAGGATGACTTTAAGGAAGCGGGATGTTCTACTGGGTCATTTCCTCTTTTTTTTCTTCTTCATTAGGGTTGATAGGGTCAATATTGGGACTGTTTACCTCATTCTATTGATTCTCTAGATTCTCTATCAGTATGCCCAGTATTTCACTAGTTTTCCCTGATTCCCGATTGTCATTAGGCTAAGGGGTATCAACTTGTTGGCTTTCCCCCACCTCCAGGTTGGATTATTTTTGGATGGTTGACTGCTCCACAACTAGGTATGGATAAACTGATTAATCTTTTACTTGGATGGATAACTTGTGCTATTACATTGACTTGAATGTGTGTGCTATTGTATTTGGTACTTCAACGATTGATTTCTGTTGTATCGAATCAACGGGATGATTTGAATCAATTGGTATATGATAAACTAAATGTTATTTCTATGTTGAGATTATTTCAATCTCTTTGTCATTCGACTCCATTATTTGGTTGGATGTTTTTTCTTCTGATGACTCGTCTATTATAAGTTGTATTTTCTTTTTATTTGTTGGTCATTCCTTTATTATGGCTACTAGATCAATTGAAGGTGATTCTCTAGTTAGGTAAATTGTTGTGTCATTCATATTTTTCTTTCTTGGTTTTTTCATCGTCCTTATCTCCCATTCCATTGTGTTGATTGTGACCTGTGTCAGCCTAATGATGGTAGTATTGGATTCCGATTTTTTCTATCTTTATGTTCCTATTGTCTACATTTGTTGGATTGTTCTCCTTATTTTATTTACTTGATAATTTTGTTCCTTGTATTTTTTCATGGCCTATTTCATCCCCGGTCCTATTGACAAACTATATATTATTTTCAAGGTGTTAGTATGTTGTCGAGTTTTCTTTATTTTTTCGACAATCTTGGTTGTAGTGCTCAACAATTTTTCTTGGACTTCTAGGTCATTGAAGTCTATGCCTTCATTTGAATGGAAGGTTTCCCTCCATATTTATTTTGTGTTGATGACTAAATCTTTCTCCTCGATGACCTTTTTCCCTTTATCCTTTTTGGTCATTTTATTTATTTTCCCTGGAGATGGGTTTGTAGGGTTGAGTGTTACAGCTTGAAAATATTTAACAAAGGGGATTGTGTATAGATCTTCTTCCCTTTTATTATTCCTACTTCATTAGTTAGAGGAAGTATTAAAGGTACCCCAAATTGTTGTGCTTCGGGAGGGATTTATTTCTCCGGATTTATCGGTATTCCAAGCTACATAAATATTCATTCCATCATCAATGGATAATGCATCTCTTTTGGTTCTGGGGATGAATCGACTTCACACCATAGCTTTGTATAGTCGAGCTCAATATGATTGTGCCAGGTTTATGGTAATTCCCAATGAACTACATTATTGACCCATCATTTATGAGAACCATCTTTCAGGATTCCAACCCATAGTCAGAACATTTCTTGGGAAAGAAGCAGACTAGAAGTGCATGTTTGATTGGATGAGAATATTCTATTCTTCTCCATCATCAAGAATTTATTTATTGTAAATTTTTCTTCGTTGATAGGACCAAATTTCTCCTTTGCTAGCCAAATTAGCAAGGATGGAAATTTTATGGCCTTACCAAATTCTTGGCACTCTTTACAATTGGTCCTAATTATGTTGACTAGGTGCTCCAATTAGTTGAATTTTTCGACATTCTTATAGACCTGGCCTATTGATTCAATGATCATAATTTTCACATATGATGCTCGACCTGTTGGTGTGAAGCACAAATAAATTATTATTACAGTCCAATGGGCCTTCAGGTAGGTGATTTTGTTAATGAGAAACCCCTTAGAGTTCTTGTCTATTGTCGATCCTATCAAGAATTGCATCCAATTATTGATGCTAGGTGACCTTGGTACCTTAGTCCCTGTCTTAGAGAGGAAAGTAATATAGTCAATGAGTCCCCCCATTATTGCTATGGGATTATATAGCCAGAGGTATCCTTGGTGATACCGACTCACGATGAACTTCTCTGCTTCTTATTTCCACTTCCCCATGTCCGAAACTTGTTCGGCTCCCAATATGTGTCTAATATGTCCTTTATAGAAGAATTTTTGTTTTGAGCTTCCATCTTATATACTTCATTTCCCATTCTATAAAATATTTCTAGTGTTTTCTCCAGTATACGTCTTGTAACCTCGACTACCAAATATTCTACATCTGAATTTGTAGTGGTGTTGTAGTCACTCGATTGAATACTTATCTTGATCATACACCCTATGATGTGTTGGCAACTTGTCCTCTCATCCTTGGAATTTATGAGTCTTTATTGGTGATCTTCGACAAATCAGTTAAATTTGCAGTTGTGCTCGACTCTGTACTTGGTTGTGGGAGTGAAAATAACAGTGAGGCGAAGTCGTAAGCTTCTTCAAAGTTTATAGACGATATCGAAAGATTTATATTGAATGCATCCAACTGTTCTCTTAATTCACACCCTTCCATCATATCTGATGGATATACAACTATGTCAAATGATTGGATATCTTGATTGTTTCTTGGTTGGAATTATTTTAGGTCTCATCGATCATTAAATGAAACATTTTTTTATTGGATATCATACGTTTCGATGCAAATGACAGTTACATTGATGGTTGCGCAACAGTTATCCACATCGCATTGGTCATTATTATTTTTTTATTCATGTTCGTCCTTCCCTGAAACGAATTGAATTCACCCTCTTTATGTTCATCGACGTTTCCTTGGTCGGTATTTTCCTAAGCTCAATTGATGAGATCTCCTCTATTAATTCATAGGCGATGTGTCATCTGAATGTTTTTCTTAAAGTGACTTATGTTCTCATCTATATTGCTATACCTTACTTTGTATGTATGATATTGGCGATTCCTGAGATCACTTGATCCACTCTCACTTTATGTCGATCTGTCCCAATGAATTGATTGTATTTTCATCAATATTTTCCTTAGGTTAGGTGATGGAGTGGTATGTCGATCACGTCTTCCTCTTATTTGTATCAGGATTGACCAGGGACTTCCTCCTCTTTCCATTGTCATTCTTTATTTCTTTCCCTTTGATGCTTTGATGGATCTTTAATACTTAAATTTTATTTGATGGTTTTCTATACATTAATTTTTATAATTGATTGTTTTTTATAAAACTAAGTAGGATTTATTTTCCTAAGTACATGATTAGTCGATATTGTTCTGATTATGACCAGAATGTCGAATTTACATCCCTATTGGAATTTCCCTATAGATTTTTCCAATAGGGTTTGTATCCTTCAAGGGTGATATTGTTTTAAATGGGAACCATTAATTAATTTTTTGAATAGGTGCGTCAATAGTGTTCTAAGTTGGACTACTTCGATCGATCAAATATATTCGATAACATAAATCCCAATCCATGTTGTCTCTAGTTTTATTGGTTTACCTTTTATATGATTGTCATACATCAAAACTAAATCTCCATTTTTTATATATTTTTTCTTTATATATCGTTCATCCCACATTTTATTTTGTTGCTTCTAGACCTATTGATGATGCAATGCAATTATTATTCCTTCCTCCAACTTTTTCAATTGGTACAGTCATTCATTCATACTTTTACTATTGTCAAATTTTTAATAGCAACAACCTGTCGAAGTTGGTCCAGAAGTGCAAGGGAATAACAACTTCTTGTCCATAGACAATATTGAATGGAGTCGGACCTATCAATTGTTTATGTTGATTTGTATTCCCATAGAATTGCAGGAATATTTTCATCCCATTCATATTTGTCGATGCCATAAATATTTGTATGTCCTTTATGTAATGTTTTGTTAGAATATTCGACCATCTCGTTTGCATGTGGGCGATAGGCTGTCATTCGACTGTGGTTGATCAAAAATTTCTCTAGCGGGACTTTAACTATTTCATCCACAAAGTGTGTGCCCTGGTCACTAATTAGTGTACAAGGACAACTGAAACTTGTGATTAAATTCTCATAGAAGAAGTTTGTTGCAACCTCTCTGGTACATGATTCGACTGACTCATATTCTATCCACTTGGTCACATATTCTACAACAATGATGATATACCTAGAAATGGTTCTTCTTTCCCTCTGTGTAAATGTCCCAACAAAGTCGATGGCGTATATTTCAAATTCTCAATTAGGATTTACTAAACTAAGAGGAATTTCATTTTTCCACATAGGTCTCCCACACCTTTGACAACTATCACATTTTCTAACTTGATATTCACAGTCTTTATATATATTTTTCCAGCACAGGCATGCTTGCAATATCTTTTTGGTTGTCATGTCATCCTAGAAGTGACCCCCAGTTGGTCCTCCATGAGCCTCATTAATGACATCTTCCATTTCATGTTTAGGAACATGTATCCTTAGAATGTCATCAGTTCCAATTTTGTATAGATACCCATTTATGATTGTAAAAAGTGGAGATTTTAAGTCTAGTACTTTTTTTTATTTGTCGGAAGATCTTCTGGAGCCTTTACTTCTAATAAATTTGTTATATATTATAAATCCTTAGGAGAATCTTTGACTTAGAATAAGTCTTCATCTGGGAGGTCTTCGTCAATTCCCGTTGGATCTTCTCTTGTTTCAAGTCATGAAATGTGGTTGGGTTGGACATTCATCTTTCTAGGTCTCATGATTACATTGAACTCAAACTCCTGAAATAAAAGTACCAATGACAAATATTTCCTTAGTGGACTAGTTTATTAACAAAATATTTAAATGCTTGATAGTATGTTAAAAATGTGAACAGATTTGAAAGTAAGTAATGATGAAAATTTTGTAGAGCGAATATCATTGATAAGGATTCCCTTTCTATGGTTGAATAATTTCTTTCTACTTTGTTCATTTTTTGACTTGTGTACGCATTTGGATGATCAAATGTGTTGTTGTATGGTTGTGATAGGACCGACCCTTCTATGTTAGGATACACCCTTATAAGATTATCGATTGTGCTAGTACTGACCCTTTTGTGCATGTGGATGATTAACTGTTCTAGGACTGACCCTTATATTTGGATGAATCCTTCTCAACCAATCAAGAAATTTTAGTATTGGAGAGTCAACCAACTTTTTATTTAGTAATTCAAAGGATTCCTGACAATATTGTCTCCATATAAACTCAATTTATTTTCATAGAAGTTGATCCATTCTAAATGTGATGTCTGGATAGTGGCATATAAACTTTCTATAGTATCCAGTGTGTCCCAGGAAATTTTTTATTTCTTTTTGGTTCACATGTGGCTTGAAGTCCTAAATAATTTTAATCTTTTCCATGTCGACCTTTACTCTATCTTTATATACAACATGTCCTAAAAGGATTCCAATTGATGTAGCAAATATTCCTTTCTTGATGTTTAATGATAGTTGGATTTTCTTGTATCATTATAGCATAATATTAAGCCATTNACTCTATCTTTATATACAACATGTCCTAAAAGGATTCCAATTGATGTAGCAAATATTCCTTTCTTGATGTTTAATGATAGTTGGATTTTCTTGTACCATTATAGCATAATATTAAGCCATTATATATGATTCTTAAATAGGTTGTATATCATCGAGTTGTCAAAGTAGACAACCATAGTTAAATATATATATATATATATATATATTCTTGAAATACTTTAACAACTATTCTCGAGAAGACTCTAGGTGCATTCTTTAGTCCAAATGGCATGACTTTGTAGGAGAAGGATCTAAATTCTGAGACGAATGTTGTCCTTGGATGATCTTATTTTTGTATCGACACTTTATTATTACCTAAAAATCCATCTGTAAATGAGTAACATTCGTGACCAACAACTTCATTAATGATTTCATCAACGAAGGGGGTAGGGAACAGATCTGTCATGGTCAATTTCTTGATTCCCCTGAAATTGACACTGATTCCTAGCCTCTTGGGATCATGTTTCTTTGGTTTCACCACCAAGGGGATTTCCCATTCTTCTTTGAAAATTGGGTAAATGATACCTCATTGTAGCATTCCTTCAATATAGTTTTGAACGTTGACTTATATTTATGGGATAGTTTTTATGGTTGTTTTTTATTGGATTTTCTCTTGGAATGTGTTCAATATTCATCTCTCCCATTTGCTCTACAAGTCCTTTCAATTTCTTGTAGTCGCGGGAAAAAATGCCTTGATATTGTTTTAGCAGGTTGACTATGTCAACTATTTTCTTGTTCGTCCAATAACCACCTATTAGAACCATTTTTGGGTGATTGTCATTTGATATGTCGGATTGTTTTGTTTTAATTTCAGCCTCCATCCATTCTAGTGGTTTTTATTCATCAAGATAACGTTCCACTTCTTCAATTTTTGTAAGACTTTCTGGGAAGTCGGGTTGATCCGGATATTTTTTTTTTTGAAGCTATATTGAATATTGATTTCACATGATTCTACAATGTTGGGTGATCCTTTTTCCACTGAAATATTTGTCTTGGGCACCTTATATTTTCCATGTCGAGTCTTTGTGCCATTGAGACTTCCTTATTTTCCATCGACACAAGATTAAAAGTTGATGTCGATCCTAAATCCATATTCATCTTCCCTTTTTCTTTTTTTCCGACTGGTGTTGGATTTTCTAAGAAGTTTATGATTTCTTGTGTTTCTTCTTTTAGGTTTTATTATTTTGTATTAAATTCAAAGTCTTGCACATTTTTTTGTTTAATTTCTTCCCAATTTAACGTATGGCCTCAAGATTCTTCAATATTATACCATTTATTTTGTATCTCATATAATGTGCTTGGAAACATGTGGATCCATACCCTTTCGTCTCTGTAACCTATACTTCACCATTCATTTTTTCACCACTAAATATTCTCTACTGGATCATACCCAATCATGAAAATGGAGATATTTGTCGCTTTGGACAACTTCTGCTCTCTTAAATTTTCAATGAAGTATGTAGACACAATTGATGACATTTCTAACCTGGGGGATTGTGTTTCCCACCATATTTCATCTTTTCCTATGAAGGTTTCTATGAGGCTCTTTGTCCTTCCTTGCTCTCCAACAAATTTTGATACTTCTTCTACATGTGTTGAAGGTGTATGTCGTTCATTATATCGTAAAGGCTTGGTTATTCATTTGTCGGTCGATATGAGAGTGGGACTCTATCATATTTTTTTTCATATATTATTAGCAATGCCTGGATTGAGTAGAAAGTTCTAAGATGCTTTGGGATGTTTTTAATGGACCAAAAATCTTTCACGTGTGCTTTGTAATTCTTGATTTTCCAGTTTTATAGAGCGGATTCAGAATTATGTTCGACCGACATGGGAGGTTATCTCAAAATGTATCCTTATGCATCCAGTTATACATAATCTCTTTGTTTATTGTTTATTTGATATAGGCACCGATCCTCTTAGTCTTCATCCCATGATTCATTCCATGGTTTTCCTTCTTTTGGATCTAAGGGAATGATTATTTTTCTCCCATCTCCTTTTAACGTGATTCTATATTTTTCCATAGATATATTTTTTTTCATCTTTCAACCCCATGGTCGATCGACACATGTTGCATATGTTGGCATCCCCTCAACTAGGTCGATGAATTCAAATTTGAATGGAGTTGGAATACCCATCATTTGAGTGTCCACGTTTCAGAGTATACCAATGGGATCTATCAATATTTGATCCATAAATTTGAGAAAGTCTAGAGTTGGTGCTAAAGTAGGTCGACATAGTCTTAAACAAGTTTATCTCGGTAAGATATTGACTTGAGATATAAAATCGACAACTGCTTGTTTTATAGATACTTCATTTATTTCTAGGTGGGTGTGTGGATCATAATATTTATGCCTATACAAGATTTTCATGACATCCTTTGATGGGAATTGTCCTTCTTTGTATTCTTTTAATATATTTAGTAATTCTAGAAATTGATCAAATGATTGTTTTTCCTGTAATAGTTGTAGGAATTATTGTAGAATATTTTCATATTGTCCTTCATTGTTTTTCTTAAAGAATTTTATATCTTCCTTCATTAGTTTTTCTTCTCTATCAGGATTTGGAAAGAAGTTGTCTTTCCATTTCTATTGATCATGTAATGTGGCACCATTAAGATCTCTTCCTACACCAGATCTTGTGATTATATTTAAACTATTTGAATTCAATACTTCTTCTTTTGATACTGCATGCAAAATATTTACATTTTTTCTAGTCATAATTTTGGTGAGTACTATTGAGAACTATTCGAATGAGTGATCATCGATGTCACATATATTAAAACATTTCAAGTTGATTATATCTTTCATTGGGCACTCTGCACTAAAGTGGTCATCTTTCCAGTAGTTGTAGCAGTATGGTCATCCTCGACCATGGCCTCCACGACCTTGACCTCGACCATAGTAGTCGTCTCTTCGACCATAATTGTTAGCTTGGTCGATCTCTTTTTTGTGGTAGATTGTTTGTACACTGGCTTGATTCCATGCATTGAAATGAAATTATGATGTTTTTTTATTAGAAACTTCACATATGTGGCACCACTTAGTTTTTTTCAAATTATGTGGACAATCTTGTACATTATGATCAGTCAAACCCTCACATATGTTATAATATTTATGAGCTTGTAATCTATGTGCATCTTCTATTGTTGGTGGTTGATCGTTAAGTATTCATGTTTCCTTTGTATGTCCTTTGCAACATGAAGTGAAAAAAAGTTCATTTCTTCTTATGGACAAATTCTTTATCATTTTTTGTAAGTGCTCTATTTTTTATTCAAGTCTTTGAGTCGATGAATTAGTCGACAACCCATCATCATTGGTCTCATCATGTTGTTACTTTTGGAATGCATCTTCACAAGTGGTTATTCCATACAAGTGTAATGGTGAGAAGATTCATTGTAATAAACCAGTGACGTACAACTGAACTAGCAAGATTTGGTCGATTTTTGTCAAAATTTGGCTCAAGATATCTTTGAATATTTTATCATACTCTCGTACCAACTTGCCTAGTAACTTTTTTTATTTCCTTTAACTTCTGCGTAGCCAAGTGTGTGACATATTAGACTTTGAAAAATGATAGAAACTATATTTTATGTCTGAATTTTTCTGATTCTGATTTTCTGTATAGTTCATAAACCATGTCAGGGCACGGTGTGAGATAACAACTCTGAATTGTTCCATGTGTTTGTCTTTGTCGATGATGTCTATGGAATCCTAGAATTTATTGCACATGAACTGATCAAGATTTTATGAGAAGAACGAAATGAATAAATATTATTAAAATATGCTTAACACAAAATAACAAAGATACAGTAAAATTGGTTTTCTATTCAATAATGAAATAACATGAAACTGTAAAATGTAGCGGAAAACAAGCTTGCTAGAATGCTGGCATATTATCTCTAAGAAGAGATGTGACGGTTGCGCTCATTCACAAGAATATGATTAGAATGAGGATCTGAAGGCCTTTTTACAATAAATAGGAATGTCGAAAACCCTAGACATCCAAAAACTGGAAAAATGCCAAAATGAACCATTTGGAGTAGGTGGGAGGCCACTGACATCCATATGGATCATGAACCAGTGTATTTTTGGATCCTCATATCCCTCGTATAGGGGTATGTGGTTAAATCCCATATTTATTGTATGTTTAGAGGTATTCTCTTTTTGTCGTGTTTGAGTTACCAAAAATTTTAGCTAAGCTGTTGAATACTCAGTCGATTTTTCTTGTGTCTGTTTTTCTGTTGGTTGAACTTTTACCAGGTTGTATTTGAGGAATAACTACTTCCTATTGAATGCAAAAAGTATCTCTTCAGTTTGAGAACGTTGATATTTATACTCGACTAAGTTTTAGTTCATGAATGTAACTAGTTTCTTCTCTTGATAATATATTTGGCAGGGTGGTTGAGTCAGTGAGATTCTTAATTTGGATGATCATGTTGTCGGTTTCATTTATTTCTTGCTAAAAAATTAGCCCATCACGTAGGTTTCCATGCTTGTCAGTTCTATAACATAACCTTGCAGATTGGTTGTCGATTCAAAGTCTTTACTAGAGGAATTATTTTATTCACGGGATGGTTTTCGGCATGAGAGAAGTGTGTATCACTAGTCCTGATCCTTCGTAATCCATGATTTTTGGTTCATCTTCTGGTTGATGGGCATTCAATATATCCTCTATAAAATCTACGTCTTGTCTTATTTTGAGGGTCACCATGACCATTTTTATTGCATTCTCTGGTCGATTCATTTTAGACTTAAACTGCTCATGCACTCTGTCAGGTTGAACATCCCTGAACATTATTCTATTCAAATTTTGACTATTCCACAGGTCACAAAGTTAGTCCCTTTTTGTTTTCTTGTTATCCCTCTCTTATCTCTGGATGCCAATAGATTTATTATGTTCTTTCTTTCCTATCAATGACATTTATTCTTAAGTAATCAAAAATTCTGGTATTATTTCTTTGTGGCATCTCACAAATTCAAACGACCCCCCATTGTCGCCCCGACTTACTTGAAGTTGGTAATACTCGCCATGTTTATTTATTTAGAAACTAATACCAATCTTGTCTTGTGTCTTTTCACTTTGCATAGAGAAATAATTCCCAATATTTGTACCTCTCTTGATAGTTTTGACTATGGCGAGCCCTAAAATTGTTGTTTAGGGCCTCAAAATGTCCCCAGAAGTCAGGGACCCGAAAACTAGGAAAACAAACTACCAAACTGGAAAACTGCCAAAATGAACTAGTTGGAATAGGTGGGAGGCCATCGACATCCATATGGATCAAGACAACCCCCTTAGGAAGAAATGGTCTCCATTGTGTTGAGTTCCCCCATCATATGTGGAAATTTATGTTGAATTTGGCCCCAGGTGAGCCACTTGCCTTGGTATAGGAGTTGCCCTGCTTTGACAACTCCATAAAGTTGAATCATTTTTAGTCGGGTGCCCTTGATCTATTTGTACATAATTTGATCATTGGATTCTTATTGCATGTAGTCAAGTTTGCACTCTTTTGGTGTAAAATTATCTTCTATCTCTTAGGTGTCCTATAATGGTGGGAAATATGGCCGAAGGAGAGCCATGTTGAAGACTGGGTGAAGGCCAAGGAATGGGGGAATGTTGAGCACAAAATAATTTTCACCCACAGACTTGGTCATGGTGTATGGCTCATACCAGAGTGAGTGAAGCTTCCGATGGGGCCATGTAAGGCATTCTTTTTGCAAGTGCCACCAAACTTTGTCTCCCACCTGAAACTTATGTGGCACCCGGTGTTGATCATGGCATTTCTTGTACTTGGAATTGGAATTCTGTAAAATATCTTGAACCTGTTGGTGGATGTGATGGATATGCTTAATGAACCAAGTGGCTTTGTCAACTTCTAGTGGAGCAGGAGACGATTCAGCCGAGGTGGTCACAAGGGGTAGTGAAACATCCATGGGGCCCAATGGTTGGAATCCCAACCTCACCTGAAAGGGCTTGTGGCCAATTGAGCTATGTAGGGATTAGTTGTAGCTATGTTGGACATAGGGAAGACTCTCATCCCATGTGTGGGGGTGCTTTGAATTGTACATGTGTAGGATATGTACGATCATCTGATTGACAACCTTAGTTTGGTCATCTGTCTGGGGGTGGAAGGCAGTGAATTTGGTGAGCTTGGTATCAAATAATGACTAGAGGCTCAACCAGAATGTACTGAGGAACCGACTGTCTTGATCCAAGACAATGGTTTGTGGGATCCCAAAGTGTACCCAAACACGTTCAAAGAAGAGATTGGCAGTGGCCTCTGCAGTGATGTTCTTCTTCCATGCGGCTAGAATCGCCATCTTGGAAAAGCAATCAACAATAAAAAAAAACAGTCATTTCCCCTCTTGGTGGATGGGAGGCTTGACATGTAGTCCATTGAGATGGATTCCAACAACTTTTCAGGAGTAGGCAGAGAGGTGTACAGACCCTATTTTTTAGTGTTCGGTTTAGCAATAACACATGAGGTGCAGGACCTGATATGTTTTTCGACATCCTGTCGAAGTTTTGTCCAGTAGAAATTATTCTATAGAATTGCCACTGTCATTTCGACACCAAAGTGTCCTACCAACAAACTGTAGTGAGATTACCAAAGTAGATTCATGTGCTCTCTTGACGGAACACAGAGATGGCCCAAATGACACAACATCCCATCCTGAAGATGGAAATTAGTGACCATTGAGTTTTCTCCCAACATTTGGTAGGAGGTGGTGGAAAGTTAGGATCATCTTATGAGGTGGATCATCCAGAAGGTCTCATGGTCCACGGAAATTATAGCACCGTGGTGATGCATAATTGGAGAATTCATGTTAAGCCCTAATGTTGGACCATTACCCCATAATTGGGGCATGTTAGATTAGTAATGTTATTTTATTTATGTAGGCTTTAGGCCATTAGTTGTAATTATACCTCCTAGTCTCTATATATACCAAGGAGACATTTTTCATTTGAATCATCTTGTACTTGAACATTTAAATTATGGGGTAAAGGAGGTTTCCCCTAGAAGAACATTATAAATTATCTTTTTTTTTTCAAGGCGGTGAGTATTACTTTTACTAAGGTTTTCTATGCTATATTGATGTTGGTTCTTAACATATGGTATCGAGCTCAAGGTCTTAGGGTTTCTTTGCTACATTTGAGACACCATGGAATTTTAGCTATAACTTTTTCTACGTGTTTTAGGAATTGATTGGAGGATATTTGTGAGACGGCTCAGGTGCGTTGGGTTCAAAGTGCGACGGGGCCTTATACTTTTGGAGATGCAACATGTACAAGATAGGGTTACGGAATCATCTTGAACTGAGTCATTCTTGAGGAATTTTCACTATAATTGCATGTTATGTTTCAGACCCTAAACTCTGAGGGACATTTACAAAAATTAGTAAAGGTATATGTGGTAAAATTTTAACTAAGTTCATCTAAAATTTGTAGATACACCTTGTGTAAGATAGGGTATCTAACTAGTCCTTTGACTAGTCTCAAGAGGTGTTCTAGGTAAAACAATCCTTAACTTCTTTCTAGAGTATCAAGTGGGGGACTAGTTTCATTGGTTATTGAATGATCCATGTAGTATTTTGGGTGGGCGTTTCAGAATTTTATATCAATTATTTTTGTGCGGGCATACTATACAAAGTGAGATCTCTTGGAAAGGAAAAAAATCAACAAGTTGTGGGAAGTTACTTGCATAAAATCCACTTGGCACATCAAATTTGATCAGGACAGCATGTGGCATTGGAGAGAAGAAATGTCAGAGAACTACAAAAAAGAAAATTTCATACTGAGAAGGGGCGAAATTTTGGATTTACAATAAAAGGAATATTGTTTAGTAGAACCACCACAAAATCAAGATTCAAAAGTGATACTTGGCCAATACTTATAGAAAAGGGACCTTCTACACAAAATAAGCCTCGAGAAAATCCTGCTTGGACTCTTAATGAAGGTGAAGAGAAATGTAGTAGAGGACATAAATGAACTACAAAAATAAGATGGATTCAATGGAGGCTAAGTTGAGTGGGTCCAATATAAGCTAGAGTTGGATGCTAAGATGGATGAAAGCAAAGGGAGATCATGGAAGTATTGAAAAATTTAAGTAGCTTGAGAGAAGACTCAGAAAGTAAAAATGAATCCATGAAATTCATGATGAGGAGGAACCTGAGGAAGGTGAATCAAGAATGTAGAAGCTTCCAACTTTGGTTTGAAGACCAACCACGTTCCTAAGATTGATATAGGGAAGTTTGATAGCAGGACCCAATCACATGGATACCTCATAAGGAGTAATTCTTTGATCTCCATAGTAATGCCACATACAAAAGATGCAGCATTTCTTCTTTATATTTAGAACCTAATCAAGTGACGGTATCGATGGCTTTGTTCTGCCGTCACTTTCATCACTTGGACAATTTTCACTTGGAAGAAATGATAACACAATATGAGGATACAGAGGTAATACCTTCTTTAGCCAATTATTAAATCTCAAGCAAAAAGTTTTAGTTGTGGATCACATTGAGAACTTCCAAAAGATTGAATATAAGGTAACCGATATTCCAGATGAGCACTTGATGATGTATTCATAGAACTTTAAGGATAACATTGAACATGAGGTTCCACCTTTGGGAACCCAAATCATTGGAGAATGCATTTAAGGTGGGAAGAAATGTTGAGAGTAAAATATGGCTATGGCTACTAGAAGGACCTATCCTAACATCTATAGAGAGAGAGAACAATTCTCCCTTCTCCTAAAACACCTCAACCTACAAGGTTGACACCTCAACAGTGGAGGGAAAGAAAAGCAAAAGGTTTATGCTTTAATTTGGCTGACCCATGAAGTACAATAAGGCACATAAAATGTGAACGAAGAAATTATTCTACATGGGTGTGAGAGGAAGAGAACAAGAATAAGAACCGACTCAAGATGAAAACATAGAAACAATTTAGATACAGAAGAGTTGACTCCACGATATCATGTAATGCATTGGCTGGAATTAGCACTCCTGCCTCAAACCCTCAAGATGAAGGATACATCAAAAGGAAAAAATTAATAGTTCTAATTGATTATGGAAGTACTCATAATTTCATTCACTATAAATTAATAAAGATCTCAATTGCTTTGTATATCGACCGAGTTTCTAGTAATGATTGGAGATGGAGGAACTATGAGTTCTTTCGAGGAAAATGCAATAAGATGAATCTTACTATGGAAATATGAATATTCCAATGATTTCTATACCATGGGTGAATTATGTATGTTGTACTAGGAATCAATGGCTACAATCATCAGAATAGTGGCTTTTAATTTTTCAAAACTCATGAAATTTTCATTGGAAGGAAAAGAAATTATGAGTTAAGAGGTATCATGGGAAGCCGTGGAGTGATAGCTCTAGACATGCAAATTATTGAAAAAGGTATCAAGGAGCATTGTGCACAACTATGCTCACTAGATGTTCTAAACATCTAAGCCATCTATTCTCAAGATCTCCAAAGGATCATTGTCCGGCATTCAAAGTATTTGAAAATATTCGAAGGTCTTCCACCCTCGAAATCATGATCATGAAATTCACTAATTCTTAGGAGTGTTCCTCATAACATAAGGCCATAAAAAGATACCATTCACATGGAAATTGAAATTGAGTTAAATGGTTGAAGAAATGTTAGAGGTTGGCATTATTAGACCTAACCAAAGTTCTTTCTCTACACCGATTGGTAATGGTATTCAAGAAAGAGGCTCACTAGATGTATTGAATTATAGCGAGCTCAACAAGATCACTATTAAAATTAAGTTTCCCATTCCCTTCATTGATGAATTTGGTATGACTACATGGAGCAATCCTATTTCACAAAATTGGATCTACGTTCGGGGAATTATCATAAAATCAGAATGAAGGAAGAAGATATCCCAAAACAAGATTCCGGGCACACATGAAGGCCAGTATGAATTTTGGTCATGCCTTTTTTGGCCTTACAAATACACCTTCCATTCCAAGGGTTGATGAATTCCATTTTCAAGACCTTCCTTTGAAAATTTGTGTTATTATTTTTGATGATATACTAATCTATAGCAAGTCTTAGGAGGATCGTGTGCAACATATGTTGACAAGGAACCTGAAAATACTAAAGGAAAAGCAACTATATGCCAAACCATCCAAAATGTTTTCTTTGGGTAAAGAGGTAGAGTATTTGGGTCATTGTATCTCATGAAGATTATTGGTAGGCCCTAACAATAAGGCCATGATGGTTGGCCGATTCCCAAAACATTAAAAAAATCTTAGAGGGATTTTTGGGTTTTGGCCAGTTACTTAAAGTTTGTTTTGGAACTATGGAAGAATAGCAACACCTTTATGACACACTAACTAAGAAGGATGCATTTTCATGGACTCTGAGAAGCAACTAAATATTTTTGAACAACTTGAAGAGGTGATGTGTAAAGCTCTGTCTTGACCACTCCTAGACTTCACAAAACGCTTTATTGTGGAATGTGATGCCTCAGTACAGGATTGGTCTTTGTCCTAATGCAAGAAGGAAGGCCGGATTTTGAAAGTCGACCCTCAAGGGAAGGGACACACAAACCCATTTATAGGAAGGAAATAATGATGGAAATACTACATGGATTGAAGAAATGGCATCCTTACCTAATGGTAGGCACTTCCAAGCGTCAAAACAGATCATGATAGTCTTAAATACTTCTTGGAACAAAGACTATCTTAGGAAGAACAACAAAAATGGGTAGCAAGATATTGGGTTATGATTTTGAAATCACCTATAAAAGGACACAAAATGTTGTGGTAGATGCACTCTCAAGAAAGGATGAAGATGTTGAGGCCTTTCTTTTGTGCTATCTCAATCAACAATTGGATAATAGAAACAAGGGATATTTGGAAAAATGATGAAAAGGTGTGGACTCACATTCGAGTTCACGTGAGTTCCAATGCATCAGAATACATTTACATGGAAAAATGATTCACTATGGTACAAATATCTCTTATATTTATGTAAGAACTCCCAACTCAAACAAAAGGTACTATTGGAATTGCACACCTCTCTAGTAGGAGCACTGAGATTTTTGAAAACCTACCATAGAGTCAAAGAAGGTTTTTTGGGATGGCCTTAAAACTAATGTTCAAAGGTTTGTGGAAAAGTGTGTGGTTTTCCAACAAAAGTAGGTGGAAACAATTAATACCCGGTCTTTTAAAACCATTATCCATCAAAGTCAGCAATGGGAGGAGGTTTCCATAGTTTCATCACGGGGGTTACCAAAGTCACGGAAGGAAAGAGTGTCATCATGTGGTGATTGTTAATAGGCCCGTAAGTATGCACATTTTTGTGCATTCTCTCATCCCTTGAAAGCTAGTACAGTTGCCACTGCGTTCATGGAGGCAGTTCAAAAGCTACATGGCAGCCAAAGATTGTGTAAGTGATAGAGATCCCATCTTCCTTTGGACATTTTGGACATAATTATTTTCTTGTTTGGGTACTCAATTTGGCTCACTTAGCTCATCTTATCATCCCTCAATTTGATGGACAAAGCGAGATAGTGAACAAAATGTCTTGAAGGCTACCTTCAGTAGCTTTGTCCACGATAAACAAACACAATGGTTCAATGTTTTACTTGGTAGAATGGTGGTATAACACTTCCTTTCATACTTTGCAACAAAATGGCACCATTTATGGAACTTTATGGATACCACCCTCCTTCCATCCTTCCTTCTCTAAAGAAATCTAAGGTTCAGCGTTGGAAGATCACATGGATGACAACAAGTCTCCAAATATTAAGGACAGCGACCATGGCATTAATGGCATGGAAACAACAAGAGATCCAGCATGCGTGGTGAAGAAGTTTTGGAGAGTGGGGATTGGGTGTTTTTAAGACTACAACCATACAATGAGGATGTCCCTCAAAGAAATCCAAGAAGGGATGGTAAATTATCACCAAGTACTATGGACCTTATAAAGGTGTTGCAAAGATTGAGGGTACTATGGCGCCTGAGTGGGCTGCATCTTCCTTGAGTACACCCAGTTTCCATATATCATGCTTAAATAAGGTTATAGGTGACAGATCCAGTTCAAACTATATTTCCAAAACTTGATGAGGGAAGGAAAAATCATGTTGGAGCTTGAATCCATCAACGACACAGAATTAGCCGGTGAGGAATAGATCCATTTCAAAATATATTGTTAAATGGAGGAAACTACCGGTGAAGATTCTGCGCAGGAAGATGGAGTCTTTATCTGAAGCATCAGTTACTCAAGCGTTGCGGACAACACTTTCTCAAGGGGAGGGGCATGTTAAGCCCTAATGTTGGCTCATTACCCATGGTGGGGCATATTAGATTAGTAATGTTATTTTATTTATATGTGGAAACTTTAGGCCATTAGTTGTAATTATACACCTCCTAGTCTCCTATATACCGAGGAGACATTTCATTTGGACGAATCATCTTGTGGCATTTAAGTGGGGTAAAAGGGAGGTTTCCCCTTGAAGGAAGCTTATTATCTGAAATTATCTCTTTTTTTTAAGGCGTTGATTACTTTTCCTAGGTTTTTCTATGCTATATTGATGTTTGGTTCTTAACATGGTGAGGAAATCAAAAACTCAATTGGTACTTCTATTTTATACTTGATGTTGGTGAAACTACTACGATTATGTGGACCACTTGTGATGGGTTCATTCTACAATTTGCCTTGGGTATGCATGAAATGTAGTGTCTTATGATTAGTGTGGAGGAATGTCTCCTTCCCCATAATGTAATGTCTCCAACTGGTGGCAAGCTTGCACAATGGAGTACATTTCTTTGTAAAAGTGGGTACTTATGAACAACATCTAATGGTGTCTCACTATGATAGGCTATGGGGTGGTCGTTCTGAGTGAGAACATCGTCCACTGCATATTCTAAAGCATCTGTCTTGATCTCAAAGGGATGTTGGGGGTCCAATAATGAGGTACTAGGTATGAGCACGAACTTGTATTCAATTCATAGAAGCCTTGTTGTTGGGACATGACCCACACACAAAAATTTTCCTTACTCCCACCCTCTAGTTACTTGGATGAGGGCCCACGCGATATGAAGAGAATCCCAACACAAACACAATGATAGAAATTGGTGAGTCCTAAGAAGATTTGAAGCTCAATGAGTGTGGTTAGGGCTGGAGTCATGGATGACACGGATCTTGGTTGGATCACATGCAAACCATGTTGGGTATTGTGTATCCTAAGTAATGGACCCTTTCCATTACGGAAGGAGCATTTTTCAAGTTTGCATATAGTTTGTGTTGTCGTAGGGAGTGTAGAACCTATTGAATATGTTGCAAGTGTTACACCCAAGTCTTGTTGTACATGAGGATGTCATCAAGATACACCACTACTAAATTATTGGTGAAGATTGAAGATATCATCCATCATCCTAATAAAAGTTGTTGGAGAATTTTTTTTTCAAGACAAAGGTCATGACCATCCATTCAAAAAGACCTTCTTTTGACTTGAAGGAGGTCTTTCATACATTTGTTTGTTCTATCGTGACCTTCTTTTGACTTGAAGGCAATCTTCCATACATCTGTATGTTCTATTGGGACCTGGTGGCAGCTAGACTTTAGATAAATCTTACTAAATTATTTGGCCCCCGTGAGATGATCAAGGAGGTCTTCAATTCAGGGAATCAGGTATCAATTCTGGACTGTGATTTTATTTAGGGCCCAATAATCAATATAGAGTTGTCAGGTCCTATATTTCTTCTTCATCAGTATGATTGGGATTCTACAAGGTGATGAGTTGGGATGGATGTTCCCCTTGTGGATCAGTTCTTGGATAAAACTCTTGATCTCCTCATTTTCTAATAGATAGTGGCAGTAGGCCGGCCCATTGGGTAGCGATGCATATCAGGTCAGATTGATGGGATGCTTGACCTGGTAGTGCAGAGGTACCCCAGTAGGAGACGAGAATATATTTGAGTATTCTTCCACGACCTTATTCACTTGCTTCTTTTGTGTGGAGAGATTAGTCATGGAGGTCTTAGATGTGGCTGTGATCTTTTGCTGACTTTGAGATTGAATCATGAAGAAGACAAATTTCACATTCTGAGAGATGACCTTCCTGCATTTCTTGGCAGAGATCAAGGAAATAACACTAGGAGGGACTATGTCGGGTATCCTATATAATTTCTTGTTCAAAGAAATAATAAGACTATGAGGCCTAGACTCATATACATCATGACGTTTCCATAAATAAGGTTGGCCCAAAAGAACATTACAAACTTTGAGAGGATAAATATCACACAATACCTCATCTTTGAAGGGATTGATGTTGTACGCAAGTCAACACTGTTGGCTAACACAAATATCGCTTCCTTGGTGGAGCCATCCAATGGTGTAGGGTTGTGGATGTTGCGTTGTCGGCAGGGCCAACCACTTGGCAAACTCTTTTGAGATGATATTCTTTTGGATACCTCTATCAATGATGAAGTGGAGCAGGATGCCTTATACCCACATCTGCGAATGGAAAAGGTGCTCGCCTTCCTCTGGCTCGTCTGGTTCACCATGTTGTAGCTTGGTCATAGAAACAGTGGCATTAGGTTCCTCATTAATGATCCATATTATCCTTTCTAGTTCTTACTCAGAGTCAGAAGCCACGTCTGATTCAGTGACTTCTTTGAGCAACAATCAATAGTGTTATGCCAAGGGATCTTATGGAAGTCACACAATTTCCTGGTATCCTTGTTTGTATTTCTGGTGTCCTTATTTGCTTACGACTTGGATTGGTTTTCCTAATACTGTCGATATTTGTTCTATCCTTTTTTCTATAGGTTGGGGCTACCCTTTCCTAGTTTTTGTTGCGAGGGGTTCCCAGGCCCAAATTGTCGCGTATTTTGTTTGAGCTTATGCTCAATTTTGACGACATATTGATAGGCCACACCCAAGGACGAGATGTCCAAAAATTACATTTCATTCTAGATGTATCTATGTAGAGAAATTATATACTTGAGGACCATATCTCACTTTGAATATCTGATACCCAGCTTGGTACATAGATGTTACACATCAAAATTACTCACTTCAATGATGACCTATTGTTTTCATTACAAGTGTCGCAAGTGTCACAATTTGGCCGCAAGTGTTGCAAGTGTCACAAACATCATACTGTCATCTTGCCTATGTCGTGTCTTGAACGACATCACAAGGAACACTTGAAGACATCCTCAGAGACCGGTTAAAGAAGGAAAAAACATTTGACAAATAGTACAAATCTTTTTCCTTGATAAAGACCACTTAAAAAACAATTTTGAAGGGAAACACTCCCCTACACACTAGCAGGAAGTGCTAGTGCTCCTTTTCCTCCTTTGGGGGAGCATTGTAGCACTCTGTGCACCATTCTGGGGGAGCATGATGCTATTGAGAAAATCAAGGGAAGATCCCCCTTATCTCTTAAGTTAGTTTGATTCGAATCTGAGGTCAAGGATGGATATTAGGGAGGATCCACAACTGATGGAGAAAGATCCTCAACCTATCCCAAGAATCTCTAAGATGGTTAGGCCTATCCAAGACTATATAAGGAGGCCTCCTCATGGTGAAAGGGGGGGACATTGAAGGCATCAAACTTATGATCTCATAAGGGAGATAATTAGTGAAGCATAGTCATTTTTTTTATGGATCATTTGAGCAAGGGGTTGGACAAGGAGATTTGAAAGAAGCTATTGCAGCTTCATCAAAGGTCTGTAAGTATCTTTATTGAGTTCTCATTAATACATGTGCTTGGATTGCTTCCTTCAAGATTGTGTATACCTACATGAAATTGTCTTTAATGGATAGATATAGTTTCAAACTAATCATAGTAGAATAGGAAGCATGTTTTTTCTTTGATTGGATTGCAGGACTTGTTGAAGAGCTTGAGGATCAAATCTCAACTTGGACTGGGCAAGGACAATTGTTGTAAAAAGGTACATATTCTTCCTCTTCTCTAAAGATTATCTTAGCTAGGTTTAAAGGGATGTCAGTGATCAAATTTAGCACCTTTCTGTCTTGATATTAGAGGTCTAGGATTCAAGAGGGAATTCACCTGTCCGCAGGGGGATTTTCCTATAATCTCCGACTCCATTGGGGATCGAAGATTTTAGTTTTGGTTTCCATCTTTGGTCTTTTTCTTAGCCTCTTCTCACCTTTAGATCTTATTCATGTTGTGTTTCTGATCCTTAGATGTGTTGTTGGCTCTTGGATTCATCCCATACACACTGAATTTCAAATTTTTCTTGAGTTTTTTTATTTATGGGCAAGTTTATGTTCTTCTCAGAGGCTAGCGCTACCCTGCCTCTAAAATCATAGCACTAGCACTCCCTTGCAGGCTCCCATAGAGCATTGCAACACTCTGGTGCCCTTGACAACAGAGCGTTGGTCTTTTTCTGCTAAAAAACCTTTTGGGAATTGATCTCTGGGTGTAGTTTTTTGTTGATTCATTTGCTCAAGGTTATCACCATCTCAATATGTATTTGTTTTAGCCTCAAACCTTTTGATTTCTAAGAATTCGTGTTGTTTTGTTTGGATTTTTGACGACTCTCTTCCACTTTGAATCACTCTTCTTCTATGATATTTGGAGTTGATCTACTGCTTTTTCATTTATCTGTTTGTATGAAAGTTGTTGTAAGGAAATTTGAAGATATATCCACTATTCCATTTTGATCTTTGAGGTCTTTTCTCCAAGAAATTCCTCCTGTTTGAATTTTTGGTTTTCTTTTTGTTTCTTGTTTGATCACAACGAGAGTGTGTTTTTGTTTATGTGAAGGTTTCTTTCGATTTCTTAAATCTCACAGATATTGAAGTCTGATTAATGTAGGAAGCTTTACATCGAGCTGATTATAATTCACATTTAAACAAAAGGATATGTTTTCATGATTGGTTTTTGGATATTGGAACCCATTTCTGAATATTTTAGCATTATATGGGATTCTTGATTGAGAACAATTGCATGAGGTTATTGCATCTTAGTGTTTGAGAGTGAAAGGAAATTTCCTTCTCCTTCCCTTAAATAGACATTCATTGAAAGAAAAGACTGCTTATCATTTCTTATGCATTTTGGGGGAATTGAGTCATAATATCATCAACTTCACTCTCATACACCTCTGCGTAAAGAACAACCATGAAAATCAACGTTAATTAAAATTGATCTAGAACATTTTGTTTTAGAATCTTCCACCAAAATTAGACTAGGATTAGAGATTTGGATTAGGCTATGAGTACAACTCTCCAAAGAATTTAAAACAAACAATAGTATCTTGCGATAGGGAGAGAAAATCCAATTTTTGTATAAGTTTTTTGGGATCCCCCTCTCACATAGGGGTTATGCACGAGGTCATGTTCAGGAGAGTTATCGATATTATCCCTCTATGGTTCAACCATTCTTAGTAGTTGGATCATTTATTGGGGGTTCTTCTTGAGGCTCAACTGTCTTCATTTGGTCTCAGTGCTTCATGAATTCCAAATCCGTTTGAGGTCCTATGGAGTTCTACCGGTCCACTTTTCCTCAGTTCTCTCGAAGGATTTCAGACTTGCTATCCTGCCCATATGTTCGGACTGGACTATCGACTGTACCTGCCCAGGGGATGACTGTGAGCTGGTGTCCTTAGTAGCCATAATCTTTAGGGTATTTACACCAGGTGACGGTGAAGGGAAGTCTTTGTTGTACCTGGAACAGACGGTGGCCAAACTCACTTGGGCTCCTTGGAGGGTAAATCCACAATTACTACATGGAAGCTTGTCCCAAGGCATAAGTATCTTAAGCAGGTCTCCATCGTAACTATTTCACCCGCTCATATCCTAGCCCCTTCTTAACTTGATCACACGACATTGGATTTCATCACCAACCAGTATGGTCAATGAGAGAAGGTTTTGTTTGCTTGGTTTGAATCCTATATTTCTTAGTGTATGTTGTTTCATTTCTTTAGTCGACCATAGATTTATTTATCTGTTCCTTACTTAGCTCAAGAAACATCGACCTCTTCCATTCATGTAGGATGTAATGGTTACCCCCAGAATATTCAAAGGGTTATCTACCTTTGCTTCCCAACTCTTCGGAAGGCCCTCCTAAGGTTCATAACGAACTAGGTTCTAAGGTTGGAAGAACACACTCTTTGGAACAATTCTGAATTGTTTCTGATTCGTTGGAAGATTTTCAACTTCCCATAAATCCATCTTTGAGTATTAGACGAGATCCACATCTGCTTCAGGTGAACTCATCTAGAGAAATTGTTGTTATTGATGATACTGATATACCCACCGAACCTAATGCATGATATGGAGTAGAGGATCCACTTTTCCAAAGTGAATCATTTAGGGCCTCGGCTCATACTGTTGGAACCTCTGGTTTTGGTTCTATCCCTTTAACAATATGTGATCTATACAGTAACATAGGAGTGAGTCTTGATTGACCTATGGCATAACAAGTGCCTGAGACATCTGTTAGTTACATAGTACCTTTAGACCACTTTATTGGCACAACCAGTAATGCCATCACCATTGCAGACCAATTATTGATTGGTTCTCACTCGAACCCTACTATCTAGATGGTTCATTCTACTATCCCTGATAGTAATGTGACCTCATTCCAATCTCCAATTGGAACACCACTTAGAAAAAATACATCACTCCCCCCTAGGTAAAGAGCTCTGAATCCTTCAATTTCTAACACTTCCTAGGTTACACCCAATGTTTCTGGGCTTTTTACTCCTCTTGGATATAACATCGTTGTTGGTTGTATTCCTACACCTTTATTTGGACAAGCAAGTCTTGGTGTCTCTAATCCATTTGGAGGCATCGGTCATTTGTTCACTTATGGTTTCCAAATCCCTCTAGGCATTCAACCTCATGCTGGGGGGCAACCTAAATTTGGGGGTCAACCTCAAATCCGGACACAAGCACAGCCTGGGGGGGAACCTCAGACTAGATTCCATCACCCGTTACATGGACATAATGCATCTTCAACACCAAATCCTTGGAACATTCCTTTCCCAGGAAATCCACAATTCTCTAGGGGAAAACATCCTCAAGGACAGAAACAACCTTATCTTTCTCATGGGACTAATGTGCATCCTCCTCATGGACAAAATGTTTACCCCCCTTATGGGAAAACAAATCATATGAGTTATAATCCTCAAAACCCATCAGTTTATCCCCCACTTGCACATGTTTCTCAACCATCATCGAATCCTATTTATCCTTATAAACAATAATCGTATATAGGAGGACCTCCTAGATACAATTATCCACCTAACCCAGTCTACATCCCTACTGGTATCCCTATGCCACATCAGTATCACCCTCAGGTTAACCAACAACTACCCTTCCTCACTACTCTGAATCTCCTAGACTTGTCTCGATTGACCAATGATCCTATACTACATTATCCATTTTGGCTAGTGATTCCTACTAAATTACCTTATGATATTCCAAAATTTGACGGTAAACCTGGAGAAGACTCGAATAACCATGCGATGACTTTCCATTTATGGTGTTCAAAAAAATCCTTAATGGATGATTCTATACGTTTACGTATTTTCCATCAAACACTTACGGGATCTGCAACCAAGTGGTATATTGAACTTCCACTTCGAAGATTTCAACTCCCTTTCCATGTCCTTTCTCATGCACTTTCAACTACCCATTTGATACAAGACAGGTACCAAACTCTTGACGTCCCTTTGTCAGACTAACTTTGTACATATCTATGATCATATTCATGAGTGGAGACGACGATGAAGATTGATCAAAGACATCATTCCTGACCAGTTATTGACAGAATGGTTTACCAAATCACTTTTACCCCCGATTGTTCATGATGTTGCCATTGGTGGTGTAGTCACGGAGGAAGAAGCCATTTCCAGGGCTTAGTACTTAGATTTGGTTTATTCGCAATTTGGTACTTTGTATGAGTTGATCCCAAATGCTACTTGTTCCATTATCAATCCATCTAAACCCTCATCCATATCGCATGTATATGGAGTTATCAACTCCATCAAAACCTAATTTGTTCCAAGTCAACTAGAATTGCAAATCGATCTGCTTTGGTACCCACTCCCATTTCGAACTCACCCTCCTCTACCTCCCCCCAAACTCAAGTCTCTGAGGTGAATGAAGTTTAGTACACCCATTCACAACAATCTGGAGGTAATATAAAGATAAAAAATAAACCCAAAAGAATAATAACAATAAACAACGCAAAATTCAAACTCCGGCACCTACTACTAAGAAGTAACTACAGTGGAAACCAAAATTCCCATGTCTTATTTGTGGTGACGATCATTACACCCGAGACTGTCCACATCATGATGAAGTGGAAAAATGTTTCAAAGGGAATTCCCAACCCACTGTGTTAACAAAGCCTTTTCCTCAGCAACAATCCATGGTTTCTCAAAACCCTCTCTAGGGGGTAGTTCTATCCATCCTCCTCATGATGAAGCCTTGACAAGTGCTCATATTTATATGTTCAATTGGATTGATTTAACCACTCTCTCTATGACATATGACATGTCGGATAAACTTGACAAAGCAAATATCACTAACGGTACTTTACCGGATCCATCACCATCCTCCATTAGTCCTCCATCTGTTAGTCCTTCGTCTAGATCACTTCACATAGAGAAACCTACGTTCGAATCTATATGACGCCCTCCCAAGAGCACTATCTGTAAATCTACTTTTAATCCTAGTTCACGTGTCGCCCAAAACTACAACATTGTTGAATATTTGGCTCAAGCACCATGTGCTATGTCTGCGTTGGAAGTTCTACAACACTGCCCAAGTCAACATAGAACACGCTTAGCTGCTATTGGTGCTTTTGATCTTGAGTCATCCAACAATATCACATTTAACCTGGAAAATTTTATGTCTCGACTCTCCCACCAAGTGGCTTTTCAAATTGATGTTGTTGTTCACAATCAACAAATTCACTGCACTATCTTAGATGAGGGAGCCTCTACTTGTGTCATGTCTTTATCTTGTTGGAAAGGCTTAAAATCACTAGTTCTTAAAAAATCCCTTATGATGTTGTGCACATTTGATGGGAGATTTTTTAATCCTCATGGACTCTTGCAGTCCTTAGCCATTTAGTTGGGCGACAAAACCATATCTGTTGACGTCGAGGTGGTCGATGATCCCCTCGGTTACAACTTATTACTAGGAAGAATTTAGTTTTATTCTATGACTTTCGTTGCTTCATCGGTGTTTCGATGTGTACAATTTCCTCATCAAGGAAAAATTGTCACTATCTATCAGTTAGATTTATGTACACCCGACGCTCACACTCCCGCTACCAACAATATTCCTTTCTTGGGAGATCACAAGATCATGTATGAAAGTGTTGGTGTAGGATTGCAAAAATATTCAACCCTTATGGGTACCTTCCCTGCACTTCCGCCTCCTACCACACATCATATTTCCATAGTCAATATGATTTCAACTACGACTTATCAGTATTTGGAATCATGTGATCCCTAGATTGCACCTAGTCCTCTAGAGTTCGATGCACTAGGTGACACCATGCCACTTAGTCCAGCCGAGGCTTTATATGATGCTATTCAATCTGCCTCTCCCTCCTCAGATGACCAACATCTATTGGCACCCGACACCTACTCGATGCAATCTTGGTTGAACCCCTTGTCTTCTATTTTTTATTACATTTCCCAAATTTTTCCTTCAGACAAATCCATTTTGGAAATGCTTAGAATTGATGAAGTACCATGGGATGATAACCACCATCAATATTATTTTCTTCCACCTCTCGAAGAATTCGAGGAAGATATAAAATCTATATTTCCTCCCGATGTTGTCGATTCTCCACAGTCTCCTATACTTACCCAGGATACTATTTCTGAGGGGAATTTAGGAAAAAATTATGTTAAGAACCAAATATCAATATAGCATAGAAAAACCTCAGAAAAAGTACTCAACTCCTTGAAAAAGAGATAATTTCAGATAATAAGCCTCTTCGAGGGGGAAACCTCCTTTCGCCCCACTTAAATGTTCAAGTACAAGATGATTCAAAATGAAAATGTCTCCTTGGTATATATAGGAGACTAGTGTTATAACCCTAAATTGCACCATACATGCTTACATGGCATCAGGCCAACTCATATCCCTTCATTGCCAAAACATATGCTAAACAACTCTTTGAAAATCCTATTGTGTCAAGGCCCACACACCCTAACCCATTACTGCACGCGTGTGCATGCTGGCTAGCTCACTACAGCCCGCGTGTACCTAACAAAGCATGGGAAAAGGAAAGTTGTCGATGGAACAAAAAGCTATGGGTTATTTAACTGAAACTCCTGGCCATGCATGGTCAAGGGTTCGTCCAAAGCCCTAGCTCCTTCTAGCCTATAAAAGAAGGGGTAGGGGTACCATTTGAAGGAGGAAAAAATATAGCGAAGAAACTCTACCCATTTACGTAATCCATTGTCCCAACCCTTTAGCCTTTCCTCATGCCAAAGGAGATTTAACGCAAAGAAGTTGGAGGACAGAAGAAGAGGAGCCCAGGATCAGGATCAAGGAGCGGTGTCCGGTCTCGATTTTGATTGTAAGTTGATTCATTTTTCAAATAATAAAAGAATGCTTTTCCCGTCCCAATGCATGAGTTATCTATGGTTTGTTTAATTTATGCTTAATTTATAACCCTCAAGTAGAGAAGTAGCATGCATGCATAGTTGTTTGTATTGATTGCAGGTTATCTTTGGAAGGAGCAGCGCAAGCAGGTGGTCAAAGCGCAATGAAGGATCTACATCGAACGCCGGAGACAAGGTTAGTAGTCATTCTCCATGCATGTATTGTGAAAGAGGGGTTTAAGTTTCGGGTTGTAGGTTAAAGAGTAATTTCTTTACGGTCAAAATCTGCATGCAAGTCTGACCCTAGTTTGCTAGTCCGTAGGGTATTTTTCCCAACAACAGAGTTGGTGACCATACTGGGGAAGATACTCTTTAGGGTTTCCAGATTTAGTTGAGTTTTTGGGTAGTTTAAAAGATTAGATTTTTTGTTTTCTTTGTCTGCCTGTTTTCTGTTAGGTCTGAGCTAGCAGGGAGCCTGGTTCTCTATACCAGTTTTCCCTGACTGTTTCTTGACAGTAGTTTTCGGGACACATAGAGGTACATGCAGCCTACAGAAGGCCTGCACACGTGTGCCCATGTCCTATCCTCTTACAGCCCGCGTGTGAACACTAGCTGTAGGGATAACAGTAGCATGTAGGAGTTCAGAGAACTTGAGAGGCAGTCCACCTCTTCCCTGTCAGAATTATACATTCTCAGGGGGTTTTATGGAATCCTGTTTGGGTCTTGTTGGTTCATAGTCCGGTCTCAGATTGCTTTTTTTCTTATTATTCCTTGCATTATTTTTCTTTTCTATTAGAAGAAGCATCCAAGCCTTCAAGGGACCTTGGTTGTCAATACCAGAGGCCTCTTCCTGGTCTGGACTGCCTATATTTTTCTTTGTCTTAGAAGTTATACATACATGCGGCCTGCACAAGGTTAGACCGCGTGTACAAACATCCTATTTCAACTCAACACGCATTCGCACGCGTGCTGTTTTAGTGACAGTAGCGTGCTTGACAGGCTACTTTTTGTTTAGGGTGGGGAAGTCATCCCCTCCTTTGCTGAGAAGTATTCCTCTCAGGTGTTTGAGTCTAGGGTTGAACAGTCAGTAGGTTAGGTCATATTACCCTTAGCCTTCTTTTTCTCAGTTGATAGTTGAACAGAAAATATAAAAAAAAAAAACTTTTCTTTATGGTTTTTAGGCAAGCTTAAGAGTCTTTGTTTTATTTATTTCCATTGTGTGCATTTACTTTGATTCTTTGCGATCTGTGCTTTAAGCCAGAATTTGTCTTTCTTGGTTTTGTGCTTGTCGGTATTTTCCCTTTGTTGCTTGATTAGCACTTAAATAAAAAAATAAAAAAAGAGAAAAATCTTTTCATTTTCTTCTTTGTTTGAAGAGTGTGTTTCTGCATCATTAGCTAGGGAGAAGTATTTTGTTTCGTAAGTTTTTGGAGTGCATTTAGAGAATAAGTAGCTCGTATTCGAGTGAAATTTCTTTATTTTTGCTGCATAAAATCTTAGAAAATTGAAAAGAAAAATAAATCTTTCTTTGTGAAAAGTTGCTGAAAATTTTGCATTTAGTAAAAGTCTTATGTTTCCAGCTTTTTTCATTTACTTTTTCTTTTGTCTTTACACACCATCAGTTTCACCTTCATTCCCCTTGATGTAAAAAAAAGCCTTAAAAGAAATGGTAATTTAAAATCTGTTAGACTTTTTGTTTGTAGGTTTCACAAGCTAGTTCAGGACTAGGGCCATGGATTAGATTGGAGAGGAAACTCTCCAAGGCCATTCGAAACCAAAAATTAGAGTCTATGATAGGGAGTGTAGAATTCCATTTTCATGGAATTTATCTGGGACCCCCCTCTAAAACAGGGGATAAACATGAGGTTGCGTGCAGAAAGGTAGCGGAGATAACCCCTCCAAAGCTGGACCAAGCATAGTGGAGAACACATATTGAGGGCTTGTTTTGGGATTTCGTCGTTTGCATTTGCCACGGGGCTTCGTGGGTCTCAAATCTATTCGAGGTCCTCAGTTGTCTTCCAGACCATTTTCTCTTGATACCCTTGACAGGTTTCGGGCATGATACCCTGCTCATTGTGGTCTACCCGACTTTCGACTATACCCGCCTGGTGACTGTTCGTGTCGTGGAAACCTAGTTGCCAATCTTTTTAGGGATATACACAGGTGACTACGGGGGTATACCATTGTACCTAGGATAGACATTGGGCCATGCTTTGCAGAGTATACTAGGAGGGTGCTTCCATGTTTGAGTTTCACTTGCACCGGTAAGTTGCTCTAGTGTTGGTTGTTGTAACTGTTCTTCCAAATAGTTTAGTGATTGCTTGTCTTATCTTTGAGGGGCTTCTTTTTTAGTGTGTGTTATTTTTTGAACGTGTAGAATACCTTAGTGTGCCTTTGATATTCTCACACAGTGGATGATCCCGAGCTCCACCGATCACGAAGGCTTCTGGGCCTGCCGCCAGTTATACTGGAGCCACCCCCGCCACCATTGAGGCGGAAGCTAGACCAACAAGGGTCTTTCGAAGCGACCGAGTTACAAACCATTGTGCCCAAACAACTCCCAGAGGAATCAACCGCCAACCTCGGCTCTGTTGAAACCCCAACCACTGATACCTAGCCACCGATTATTGTACCAATCAAATTTTATGAAAGCCTGTCAGTGCCTCACACAACTATGGAAACAAACGTTGTTACTTCCTCTGGGAATTCTTCCATTCCCACCACAGTTGCTACCACAGGAGAAGCATCTCCTAACTTGTTGTCGTCAGTCCGAACCACCATGGTCTCGACCGCAACTATATCGCATAGTGGACCGATCCCGTCTATCACGGTGGCCACAACTCCCTTCCCACCTAGTGCGATAGGCCCTCCGTTTTCATACGGTGTACCTAGTTCGGGTACAAGTATTGCACTCACTTACTCCACTTTACAGACTTTGGGTCTGGAGGCAGGGAGCTCTAATGCTCCTCTACGAGGTCAACTTGGGGGCACTCCTGTCCCTTTTAATGCTTTTCCTTACGCTAGAGGACATATCCCTCCTTCGTCCCCTTCACTTGGTGGTCAGCATCAGCAGTCTGTCGGGCAGCCTGCACACACTAGTTTATTTGGAGCCAGGAGTCAAGGAACACCTGCGCACAGTATGCTAGTAGGTCCGTCACTATTTTTTTGGAATGAGAAGTTTGGTAACAACACTTTCGCATCCACCACTTTCCCGTCTGGGGGCACTCCCATTTTTGGACAGTCTACTTTGGCGCAAGGTACTATTCCTGTGCCGGGGGCATAAAAGTGGGACCTTGGAACTCAGGACAAGGATCCATTCCCTCCTCTGGAATTCCATTCTGGGGTAATTCTTTCCACAGTCAATGGAACCCTGGACAGACTACTATGCCTCTCCCATCAGGACCGGCATGGGGTAATCCTTCCCAAAGTCCTTCAAACACGATGCATGCCCAACATCCTATGTCCTTTATGGGAAATTAGTCGATGATGTCTCCACAGATGCAAAATACTTATGCTGGTCAACACCATGGTTTCTACCAGAATCCAAGCCAGCAGCCAAACTTTTTCTGGCAACCTGGTGCCAGTCAAACTCCAGGACCCTTTTTCCCAGGTTATCAACAGCAACCCAAACTACCATTCCTGGCGACATTACACTTGCCATATTTGACAAGGTTGTTAAATAATCCTATTTGTCACGATCCACGTTGGCCTCCTATGCCAACGAAGTTGCCTTCAGACATTCCAAAGTTTGAGGCCAAGCCTAACTAAGATCCAGGTGATCATCTGACTACCTTCCACCTTTGGTGTTCATCTAACTCATTGAAAGATTACTCTGTACAATTGCGATTGTTTCAACGTACTCTTATCAGGAGTGTTGCGAAATGGTACATCGAGCTCGATCGCTCAAGATACTCTTCTTTTAGTGAACTGGTGATGGCCTTCCTTAACCATTTCCTGTTACCTGTGAGATACGATGTTGGCATAGAGCTTCTTGCCAATTTCGAATAGAAAACCGCAGATCATATCTCGGATCATATCCGAGAGTGGAGATGCCGACAGAGTCTAATCAAAGTACCAGTCCCACCAGCATTCCTTCTTGAGTGGTTTCTTAATTCTTTGGTCCCACAATTATCCAAAGATGTCGCGACTTGAAGAGTTTTCTCCGAATAAGATTCCATCATGAGGGCTCAACAGTTTGAGCTCATCTATTCTCAGTCTGGTTTATTGTACAACATCCTACCGGATGCACCATGATCGATACTGGATAAAACTAGACAGAGAGCGGGACCACATGCCGATGGTATTGTTGGTTCAGCACAAACCAAGTCCACTGAGCAATTGACAAAACAATTGCAACAGTTATCTATACAACACTTAGCGGCTAGCCAGACCACTTCTTTGGCTGCTCCTCCTACCCAAATGTCGGAAGTACACTCCGTGAAGTCAACTAACCCCAAGGCCACCCAACAGCCTGAAGGGAAGAAAAAACAATGAAAGAAGGGTAAGGGGGATAAAAAACCCACTGATAATGTTAGCGAGGACACCACAGAAAAATGGAAGGCGAGGTATCCGTGCAACTTGTGTGCAGAAGACCACCCGACCCATATTTTTCCCCAACTTGCAGAGGCCCAAAATTTTTTCACGTAGCAACAACAAGCAGTGTTGACTAATTCCTTTCAACATGGGAAAAATTTAACTCAAGCCTCTACAAGTGCCGAAGGGGGCAGCCAAGAAACCTGCCCTCCTCCAAACAATCCCTCATCCGTGAACGTATATAT
>SNQJ01S0014687.1:117506-131164 GCA_010110895.2 Picea sitchensis
AAAAGGGAACAACAATTGTTCCATTAAAAAAGGAACAACAGGTGCGCAAAAAGGAACAACAATTGTTCCATTTAAAAATGAAACAACAAGTGCACGAGAAAGGGAACATCAATTGTTCCGTTTGAAAAGGAACAATAGGTGCGTGAAAAGGAACAACAGTTGTTTTGTTTAAAAAGGAAACAACAGGCATGCAAGAAAGGGAACAACAGTTGTTCCATTTCAAAAAGGAACAACAGGGATGCAAGAAACGGAACAACAGTTGTTTTGTTTCAAAAAGGAAACAACAGGCACGCGAGAAATGGAACAACAGTTGTTCCATTAAAAAAGGAACAACAGGTGTGCGAGAAAGGGAACAACAGTTGTGCCATTCAAAAATGAACAGCAGGTGTGCGAGAAAGGAATAGCATCATCATGAACATGTAAAATACAGAGTCCGTATGATAAAACAAGATGAGAGTATGGAACAGAAGAAGGTGCTAATTGTAGTTATCTGTCCTAATTCTTGTTTCCTAGATGACTTTTTATAAAACAAAGCAAAACTAACCACTCAGTTGGAAAAATATGTACAATATGTACAATATAAATAGAATACATCATTTATGGAGTTGGGGTGGCTGGGTTACCTTCCCAGCCAGCCAAAATCTGCACTGTAGGGTCTTTACTTACTTCTTAATAGAAAGAATCTTTTGAAGGTGGCTGGTGGTAAAGTCACAACCAGTGTCCATTGACCAGAAAGGGTGATCCAGACCCATCGATGGTGCTCAAAGTAATCATGCAATTATCATGGAATTCATTAATTTCACACGACCCTAGCCATCGTGTCTGTAATTTCCTAGGAAAGTGCTGAAATCTGGAATCATAGAGGAGTGCCCAATCACCTTTCTTGAATGATTTCTTCTTGATATGCTTGTCGTGCCAGGTTTCTCTTTATTGTTGGATAACAGTTGTGCACTCCACAATAGACAGATGTGCTTCATCCAATTTGTTGAGTTGTTGAAGGTGTCATTTATGTTCTTCTGTAAGATTTAGTCCAATTTCCTGGGCCATTCTTAGGGTCTTGATCTCGAATTATGTTGGGAAGATGGGTTCGTTACCATAGACTAGATGGTAAGGAGAGTATCCAGTGGTGTTACACCAAGTTGTATGATAAGCCCATAAGGCATTTGGGAGCTCAGTAGCCCAATTATGTCGGTTTGTTGAGACAGTCTTTGTCAGAATTGCCTCTAGGACCTTATTGGTGCTTTTTACCTGCTCGTTTGCTTGTGGGTGGTATGGAGAAGTAACTCTATGCTTGATGTGATAGTTGTCCAAGGTGGTGGTGATTCTATGGACTATAAATTTTGACCCTCCATCAGTAATTATTTCTCTGGGTAGTCCATACCATACAAACAATTTGAAAAGGAATTTGATGACTACTTCTTCTGTTGCATTTGGTAAAGCTTCCGCCTCTACCCATTTGGTCATGTAGTCCATTGCAACAATAATATAGTCCTTTTGATTTGACTTTGGAAAGGGGCCGATGAAGTCCAGCACCCATATTTCAAATGGTTCTACAACTAGTTCTATTTTCAAGGGAAGTTCATCAACCTGACCTGGTTTCCCCATCCGCTGACAGTTGTCGCATGTTTGGACATATTTCTTGGCATATATGAATATTGAGGGCCAATAATAGCCCATTTGTAAGATTTTGTGTCCATTCTTGTGGTCTTCAAAATGCCCCCCACAGGGCTCGTCATTTCCTTCTTTCAGTATGTCATAAATTTCATCCTCTCGTACACATCCCCGGATCTGGAGATCATCTCCTGTGTGGAAAAGATATCCACTGATCCAAGTGAATCATGCGCTACGTTGGATGATTAGTTGTCTTTATTTTGATGATAAATGTGTTGGTAATATTACCGCTGCTAGATAGTTTGCTACATCAGTGTACCAAGGTGGTTTTATGTCGACAACAAACAGATGCTCATCAGGGAATTGATCCTCGGTTGTTAATGAGTTGTCTGTTTTTGGGAATCGGAACAGGAAGTCTGCGACAAGATTTTCTCTCCCAGGTCGATATTTGACGGTGATATCAAATTCCTGCAATAATAACAACCATGGAGTGACCGGTCCATTATTAATTGGTTTATTAGCTATATATCTAATGGCAGAATGATCAATATACAGGATAATTGGATAGCCTGTTATATAATGATGAAATTTATTGATGGCATGTATAACAACTAAGAACTCTTTCTCAGTTACTGTATATTTAAGTTCGACTGGAGTTAGATTATTGCTAATGAAATAAATGGCATAGGGTTTCTTTTCTTCTTCCTGTCCCAGAACAGTGCATATGGCAATGTCTGAGGCGTCGGTGGAAATTTGAAATGGTATTTTCCAATTAGGTCCCCTCAACATTGGCGTTGTTGAGATTAGTTTCTTGAGTCCTGCAAAAGCCACATCGCATTTGTCAGACCATTGAAATTCTACATTACTTGTCAAATCATGTAAAGGTGCAATGGTTTTTGAAAAAAATGGCATAAATCTGCGATAGTATCCTGAAGCACCAAGGAAACTACGTACCTCAGTTTGTTTGTGTAGAGTAGGTAGATTAAGAATTACGTTAATTTTTGCTGGGTCTACTCTAATTCCATTTGTAGAAATGTAATTCCCTAATACCACACCTTTTGTCATCATCATGTGACATTTTTTTGTGGCTTAAACATAACCTAGTAGTGATGCACCGTTCCAATACCTTCTCCAAATTATTCAAGGCTTGATCGAAGTCGTCGTCGTACGGGGTAAAATCATCCATGTAGACTTCAAGCCCTTCGCTAATCAGATCACTAAATATGCTCAGAATGTCCCTTTGGAATGTAGCCAGAGCGTTACAAAGTCCGAAGGGAAATACTTTGTAGGCAAAGGTACCCCAGGGACATGTGAATGTTGTTTTATCCTGATCTTTTGGGGTAATCTAGATCTGATTCTAGCCGTTGAAACCATCTAGGAAAGAGAAGAATTTCTTCCCTGCCAAGGTATCCAGGACCCGATCGATCAAAGGTAATGGAAAATGATCTTTTTGAGTAGATTTTTTTAGTTCCTTGTAATCAACGCAGATTCACCACTTCCCGTTTTTCTTTGGGACGATGACTAATGGGGAAACCCATCGACTATCTAAGATAGGGTATATAAAATCTACGTCCAATAGCTTTTGTATCTCTTCTTTAACAATATCTCTGAGGTGGGGGTTCAGTCTTCTTTGTGGTTGTCGGATAGGTCAGACATCTTTCTCAATATAAATGTGGTGTGTGCAAGGTTGTGGATCAATACCTTTCATATCAGAGTTCTCCCAGGCAAAAGATTGCTACTATTTAGAGAGAGTTTGGATTATCTTTTGTTGTTACTGCTCTTCTAGGTTGGCATTAATGTTCAAAGAATTCCCTGGTGTGATATCAATAGATTTGATGTTGTGAACAACGGTAGTCAGAATTTGTTGTTCCATTAAATCTTCCAACGGGTCTCCCTGTGCTTCACAATCTAGAACAACTTGGAGCATCTAGCATGTTGGGTTATTTACAATGGTTGGGTTGTTAATAAACCCACTGATTACATCATCCTCTAGATGATTCTTGTGCTTGAGGGCTTCTTCCATCGTTAGTGGGGCACGCAGATCCTTCTCAGGATATCGTGGTGGTGGCAATTGCGGATGTACAATCGTTGGACTAGGTTTGGATGGAGGATATAAGACGAGATTCCTTGTAACCCCTCCTCTAGCAATTTTCATTGTACCCGATCAACAACCTATGTACACATCAGCTTTCGCGAGCCATGGTCTACCCAATATCAATGGATGCCCTTCAAGTCCACTTTTTGGGTTGATGATGAGAAAATCCATGGGATATTCCCAAGAATCAACTCAAATGGCTATATCATGTAGTGTGTTGAGTGGCTTGACCACTGATCGATCAACCAATTTCAACATAATCATGGTTGGGTTGAAAGAGTGAAGACCCAGGGCATTGTAGGTTTCCATAGTTAGAATATTGATGGCCGCCCCCAAATCAACTAGGGTATTTGGAAAGGAATAACCCTGAATCTGAACTATTACTATGGGGTTCCCCAGATATGCATATTTAACTGGTGTTTCTCTACCCAAAATTAGATCAGATAAGTCTCCCACTACATGAACTTTTGATGATCAATTTTTTATTTTTTTAATGGGCTTCCTCCCACATATCTCCTTGATTGTCTTTACATAGATCGGTATGTCTTGCAGGGCTTGCAAAAGTGGAATTTTGATGTATAAATTCCTGAGCTCCCCTACAATGTCGAAGTCAGGATATACAATGGGTTTCGCTATCATCAGTCTTTCGGGGAATGAAGGGGAGGGAATTGCATCCTTATCAGAGTCTTGTGATTCGACTGTGTTCCTCCCTTGCCTGATTTCTTCTAGTATTACCATAGTCGAGGGTGTTATTGTTGGTTGTTTTTCATTCCCCTATTCTTGGGGAACGTCATTTTGTTTGGGAGAGATGATGCACCCCGATCTTAACTGAAGTTCATTTCACCCTACTGAATTGATTTCCCCTTCTCCAATTTCCATAATTTGGATGAGATGAGATGGTCTATTATTGGGATTCGAGTGGGGTTGGGCAGGTAATTGAGGGTGCAATTGTGATTGGGGAAATGGGAGTGGATTTTGTAATGGAGGTTAGGTTTGAGAGGTCATTCCCATAGGTTGGTTATTCATCCCCATGGGGCACTACCAGTTTTGGTTCCAATTTTGGTTTTGGGCAGTCGAGTTAGGCCATTGTGGAGGGTAGGTATTATTGGAATTTTTCCAGGATGAGGTGGGGTATTGTGACTTTGGCCAATTGGAACTTGTAGTTGGTTGATTTTTCCAGTTGGAGTTTGTGGTAGACTGGTTTGGCCAGGTAGGAATTGCAGGTTGGTACTACTGGGGCTGGCAGTTATGATTAGTAAATGGCTGACCCTGCCATGTGCTGCCAAAATTCTACTGTTGATTATACTGTCCAGGATTCTGCTATTGATTGTATTGTCCAAGAAGGAAAGAGGAAGGGCCCTGAAATGTATTTTGAGGTCGGGACTGCCACTGACGGCACTGAGCCATCATATATAATGGTTTCGTTTCCTCTTATGCTTCTTTGAATAGAACTTTCAATCTAGGGAGTGATGGGAATTCTTCTGTGTCGTGATCCTTGGCGCAAATAGCACAAACCTGAACTATATCCAAGGGGCATTCCCTTGGACCATGTTTCTTTCTGCACCTATGGAAAAATATAACCAAGGTCTGCTCTGCCTCTACCTTTTTTTGTTTGGCCTGCAATACATCCAATTGTGTAGTTAGAGTGCTCAAAATAATTGTTTTAAAGATTTCTAGGAGATTACCGACTTCACCTCACATAACATCCTTGCTGGAGATATTGTTATTTCTTGTGAGGGATGTACACATTCCTACCCTAGTTCGTGTACTTCCTTGTGAGCACCTAATACACAATAGAACAATATATTCATAAGTTTCCTGATAAATGTCACCTTTCCCCATTAAATTCAATGTTTCTACCCATTCATATATCATGCCTTTGATCAGAGTTTCTTTGAGTACTTCACCTGGTAATGCACCATAGGGTGATCTTTGCAAATTATACTGAAATATTTCGACATATTCTTCTAATGATTCATTTTCTTTCACAGTCATTTGAAAGATTTCATCTTTTAGGTCTCTGGTTCTACAATAATCTTGATATTTTAACAAGAAGGTTTGTTTCATCTGGTCCCATGAATTGATGGTTCCACCTCCCAATCCCATGAACTAGTGTAGGTCTTCTCCCTTCAAGGTAGAGGGGAATATTTTTAATTTTTGGGGTTCAAAGGTGTAATCGTACCCTCTTCATAGGACATCAAATTCAAATAGGAGTGCATTCGGGTCTTCTGAAATCAGTCCATGGAAGGTTGGTAGGTTTTGTAAGGGCATTTCTTTCATGGGGGCATTGGAAATTGGATCAACTATTGGATACTCCAACGTGGAGGTCTAGGGTTGTTGTTAATTTGCTTGTGCCATTTGATCGAAAATGTGCCAAAACTATTCAGGAGTTTCTTGATCCTGGTATTCTATTTGAAATTGTTGACTATTTGGTCTTCCAAGGAGTTTGACTACACTCCCTTTATCTAGGATTTCGGATATGCCTTCTTCTTTTACAGGAGACTCAGGATCAAGTGGTGGTGGTGGTGGGTATGCCTTGGCAACCCCGCTAGTTTCTCCTATTCCCTCCTCCAAATTATTAGAGATTCCCTCTTCTAAGGGGTTGAGCGGTGGGAGATCTGTATTCTAAAATCTCTGCTCAGTCCCTTCAGTTTTTCTATGAATCTCAGCATGGGCCGTAGTTGGTGAAACTATTGCCTGAGGGATTCGAGTGGGTCCTTTCCTAGGTCCAACCGAAGCTTGAGATTCACCCTTTTTGATGATTTCATCTATGAAAATTCTTCTTGTTACGCATAAAAAATACTCACTTTGATAGTGTCACAAGTATCGTCATTACAAAGGTTGCAAGTGTCGCTTTTTTCTTACAAGTGTCGCAAGTGTCAAAGAAAGCACATTGCCATTATGCCCTATGTTGTGCCTATAATGACATGAGAGGGACACTTGAAACACCTCAAACATTTGCTTTGGAAGAGGAGGAAAGATTAACTGGGCTCATGAACCTTTTTCCATCTGAAAACACTAAAAAAACTAAGTTTTTGGAGGGGAGCGCTCCCCTATAACTATCTCAGGAGTGTTAGCTCCCCCCCATAAGCCATAAGGGAGCGTTATAGCGCTGCATTAGCCCTTTTGTAGGAGCACTCCTACCTTCAGGAGTGTTGGCGCTCCCCTATACACTACTAGGGAGCACTACAACGCTCTGATGGCCCTTTTGAGGGAGCGTTGCCTATTTTGGGCAGTAGTTAAGTTGTTGAGATGAATGGGGGAAGGATCCTTTCATTCTTGGAAGGCAGTTTGGATTCGAATCCCTAGTCCAAACATGATCTTAGGGCAGATCCTCAACTGAGGGAGGAAAATCTTCAAATTCCCCAAGGATATCTCAAGTGGTTAAAGCCTCTCCAAGGCTATATAGGCAAGATTTCTCATGGTGAAAGGGGAATGAAAAGAGAGAATCACACCAAAATTATGATCTTATAAGTGGTGCTGGAACAAAGATATTTTGGAAGCTAGATACCTATGATCTCATAGGGAGAAATCAGTGAATCTATCATCATTCTTATCGTGGATATTTTGAGTAAGGGGTAGGCAAGGAGGACTTGACGAAACTGTTGCAATTCATCTATGGCTGTAAGCAATGTTTTGTCTTCATTAATATAATTTGCTTGGCCTGTTTATTTCTAATTCGTGTTCAATCTTACATGAATTTGTCTCTTTATTAGATAGACCTATTTTGGACTAATCTTGATAGAGTAGGAAGTAGTCGTACTTTGTTTGTCTACAGGGCTTATCGAGGAGTGAAAGATTAGAGCTCAACTCGGAGCGTGCAGGGACAAACACCGATAAAAGGTACTTCTTTTCTCCTTCCTCCTCACACACTAGTCCACCTAGATCTAAAAGGAAGTTAGTGACCATGATAAGCACTTTTTGTCTTAGAGTTAAGAGTCTAACTCTTTGAGGAGATCTACCTGTCCGCAGGGAGATTTTCCTTCAACACTTCTTCCAGGGATCACCGAACCTTGGGTTTTGGTAATTTTTGGTGGGGGTTTTGGTTTTTCAAGATCCATTTTTCTAGTCATACACACTTCACACAACAACAAAATAAATTTCAACAAAATAAATCACCTACGAAGCCTCTTAAGTGTCAACTGGAGGTAAGCGTTGACATAAGCATTTTACTTATTACCTGCGTAGGTTCTTACCTTCTGTCTTCAATAACTGGTCCTCGAGAGACAGAACCTGTGCTACCTTTGACATTCTCCCCAGCAATGGCACCAAAATGTTGGTGTCTAAAGATGTCCTAAAAACAACCTTAGTTTAACATTAATTTATCAACCTGGAGATTCATCTTTTATCTCAAGAATATCAACAAAGTCTATGCAGGTAGCCTAAAATTGTGTAGCTAAACCAAATCTGAGTTCATCAACAATCAAGTTCCTCAAACGTTCACCAAATATTCTAAGAACTAAATGGAATTGAAATCTGATTACTAAGATGCTGTAAAATCGAAAGGAACTAATTAATCTATTGAACTCACTTGACTAGAAAGCAGTAATTGAATCTAACTAAGGACTTGCAAAATTAACTATCAATTATGAATTCTGATTACTAGAAAGGAAATGAAAAATTACTCTATCTACATAAAGAAACAACAATTATAATCTAATCGGAAGAGACAACTAATGTAACTTTGCCGAAAGGAACAACTATTGTAACTTTAACCTAAAGGAACAGTAATCGTAAATCTAAGGAAAAGGAACATCGCAGATGAAAATGTGAGGAACTGTCAAGAAATAACTTCAGAAATGGAAATCATAATGGTAATCATTAATACTTGAGGGAAATATTTATCTTCTATACGCAAACAATCATAAAATAATTAACACACTTATGTATTTATCCTTGGCTATTGTAAAAGAGATCTGAATCACAAAATAGAAATCAAACTTCGAACTGATACAATTACAGAATGAGACAGTAGCTCCTTCAGACTGGGCCCTCGATCTTCGGAAGTACTTCTACGAGAAAATCAGAGCATAGAAATGATAAAAACACTCAAAACTTTCATTGATTCCATGGCTGGTAAAACATTTACAAAAACTACTTGCACAAAACAATTATGAATATAATTACTTGAATGCATTTTTTTCCTCTGTTTTTATGCATCTATTACCCTCTTATATATTACAATAGTTTGGGTAAATCAAGCTATCCTGAGGATCAAAAGATCCTCAGGATTGCTTTACTATTATAAAATTACAATATAGAAAATACATTATCTTCAAACTGCTTTGCACCTAAAAAGTCTTCAACCTCCAATAGCTTGTGCATAGCCAAAATCGCTTTGGTTATCTTTGACAGTTATTTATCCAATTCTGCAACAAAATCAAACCATTCCAATCGTAAGTTAGAATCTATTTAATAAAAATTTAATAACAAACCTAAGTGACATATTAATCATAGTATTTCCTATCTATACCTAACTATCTAAAAAATCAATCAAAATCATATCATGAATTGTGGGAAAAGGAAGATATTTATACCTTTTTCGTAACCCAACACCAGCCACCTAGTCAGATCCAACCAAGATTTGGATTTCAAATCAACTTGGAAGATGAACCAGAAGTGGGTGGGAGGCCTACCAATATCATAAATTCCCCATTCCGAGGTGTGTGCGGATTTTAGCGACCACAATCGTGCATCGTGCGCATGTGCACTTTTCGTTCATTTCTGACTTCCGCATGTGCGCACACACCCTACGTAGTCATAGCGCACCTTAATTTTATAATTGGTTGTATAGTTTTGGACCTTTTGGAAATGATTTTGTGGTAATTTTGGTCCATAGGTGACCTCATAACTCTTTGAATATGATGGATTCCTGTAACCTTTTGCGAACTAAATTTCAGTGACAACAGATGCCCCCTAATGGATGAGGTTAGGAGCATACGTATAGCCGAAATTCATCAATGTTTCTTCTACTAAGAGTACCATTGTAAGAAAGAGAGATAGTGAGAGTATCATGAGTGACTCGTTGGAAGGAGAAGGGAACCTATAGGACCCGACTTTTTGTAAGGTGTGTAACATAAATTGTGTACAAACGAGGCAGGCATGCCCCTTGCTCATGTCATGTAACTCAAAAAAAAGGGTGTTGTACAGTAATTGAAACTGTGTGTTGATGTAGATCACTGCAGCGACCTCAGGGGAGGTTTTGATAAAGGCAAAGGACGAGTCTGATGAGGAACATACTCTGAATAGTAGGCAAGGACACCTGTAAGAAGTATCACGGATGTTGCGGGCATTGATAGCCAGGCCAGGTTCAGAGGTCTTCGGTGAATATAAGAAATAACTGCAATAGTTGCAAAGTAAGACCCACCGTAACATGAGAAAGTGTTGAAGTTGAATTTATGGGGGTCAATGATAGCAGGGAGAAATTATGGTTCTACCTATGCCGTCTGAGACTGCTCATTGGAAAGGTAATGAGAGTCAAGATATTGTTTCCCTTATGGAAACTGTGTTGATGTTGACAAAAAGGGAGACGCGACTCCAAGAAGCAAAGTGCTTTGTGAAATCTACTAAGTGAGGTTAGGAACTGAGGAGGTACATGGACGAAGTCAAGATGTGTGGAGACTCAAGACTTCCCTTGGTTGGGGATATATGAGAAGGATAAGTGGTCACAACCATTCAACTAGATCAAGTGTCAGGGGGACAATAGGATGTGGGATAAGTTGTGCCAGAGGTGGGACAAAGTCAAAAAACTCAGAGAGTAGAGGTAGGTGGCCTGTGGAATACTCAGAGTTTATGGGCAATGTCAACAGGAGTAGAGGATAAGGAGTACCCCAACCAAGGGCGACATAGGTTGCGTTTGCCAAAAAGGGAAGAAGGTTGCCCAAGGTGACAACAAAAAGATATGTAAATGTTGGAAACAAAGGCTTTTTACAATTATCAAAGGAAAAAAGAATAATTTGGGATGAGTGTACAAATTCGGAAATGGGTGCCCCAATGCAATATGGTTGGGCCAATTAGGGGGCAATTTTCTTGGAGAACTAGTGGAGGTTAGGGGCCCCATGGGCGGGTTTCTGTATGAGGTAGATGGAATGGAGGGAAATTTGTGGATGGGAAAACTGATTGTGGATGAAACAGAGGGTTAATGATAATACAGAGGCACAGTCAAAATAGAACCTTGAAGAGATAAACTGGGAGTCCATTGGGAACGATAGCAAAATGAGGAGAATGAGTATGTGGTTAATTCTCGAAAATGCGTAAGACTATCGAGACTCCTGCCCCTAGGGGGTGAAAACATCATGAGTTTCAAAGTGCCAAGGGGTGCTATGAATGGGACAACTCATGTGGGGGAGAGTGCTACTGGGTGACAGTACCCAAAATGCAATGGAGATGTCGGTACTGCAAAGCCGGATATGGGGACCCTAAAGGCAAATTTCAGAGGGTGTGACTGGAGATGCAATTGAGATTCAGAGGGAATGATTACATGCCAGTGTTGATTATATACCTAAAGGGGTTGTTCTGATGTATGATGCCCAAGTACTTGCACACATGAAAACTAAATACTTGACATTGATAATATCTGAAGAGAATCGAACATACAAGCATTTATTTGATAATTTTAAACATGAGCATGCATACCTGGACGAGGTATGAAAAAATGGTGCCCCGAGGGCTAAGAATAAAAAATGGCTCGAGGAATTTCTTGATGTAGATGACATGATGTTGATCTTGTGGCTGAAGACAGATCAAAAAAAGGACACTCAAAGCTCTTGGAATGGGGTTTGGAAGTTTGGCGAAAAGGGCTATATATAGTTGTAGGGCCCACATTGCCACCTCATTTGTACCTTCTGTCAGAGTGATTGGACAAGAGATATTCAAAGGAGATTTGGAGATTTCAAGAGAATGAGGCAGCTGATTCAGGACCAGCGAGCTTCAGGTTAGTAGTCTTATCGTCCTACACAAAATTAGGTTTTTGATTTGTGGGCAGGGCCTGTACGGAGGGCCGTATAGGGGGTTTTATGGGTGTGGCCCCCCAGTGCGTGGGCGATCCAAAAATATGCGTGCATATGTGTGCGCCTATTATCCAAATATCCGTGCATGGGTGTGCCCTAAGGGGGGAAAAAGGCGTGCATGGTATGCATGCATGTTTGTTACACAACTGCACATAGGTGCGTGGCTATGTAGTGGACAGGCACACTATGATGTGTGCCTGTGTTCGTGAGAGGGGCACATGGAGATTCCTCTGTATGGAAGACAGGTGCGCATTCATGCACGTCTGTGGGATGAATAGGCACACATGTGTGCATGCCTGTGGGATGAACAGGCGTGCATGTGTGCACATCTGTGGGTTTAAACAATCGCGCCTTGGGGGCAAGGCTAATGGGTGAAAAAATCATCTTTTTTGGAGATTTTAATGTGTTTATGTTCGAGATGGCTGATCTAGGACTGTATTATGTGGTTGCAGGTGATCATTTGGATGATCCTGGTCCATGGGTGAGAGAGGGACTGGTCACAGCTGAGGGAGGTTGTGGCTATTGAGGAGCCAATGGTTCGTGCCACTTTGGCAGCCTGTGGGCTGATGAAGTTCTTCGAGTGCCCTTTGATACAGGCTCAAGAGTATCTCCTTCAGTTTTTAATCCTGATGTGGAGTCTCGATCTACATTATTTTATGGTGCAGGGTGAGCAGCTAGCCTTCACTGCGGTGGAGGATGTGTACTTTCTGACTGGGCTCCCTTTTCGGGGAACACCCTTACTGGTGGAGCTCATGTTACCTGGGGACGGGTAATTGGCTACCTTAGGCTGGAGGTATTGTTCTAGAGATGACTTTATGTCGGGCTCCGTGGTGAGTATAGAGGCTATGGATGCTTTGGTTCATCATTGTGTATCAGTGATGGTTGTGAGGGTTTATGGGTCCCTTGCGACTCAGCGAATCAGTGGTGGTCAACTGAGGATTATGGGGAGGGAATTGGTGGGAGAGCATTTTTCTCGGGGATTAATTCTACATGCCAAGATGGTAGGGTAGCTTGACGCTTGTCAGGTTGCAGACTCAGGTGACTTCGCCTTTGGGTCCATCTTGGTGGCATGGTTCTTGGAGAGGGTGTCGATGTTGCGCCCTAGAGTTTTATTGGGTGCACCTGGTGCATGATAGCCGCGACTGATGTTGTGGTTGAAAATTTTGATTCGCCATGGTGGTGGTGAGGGTGGCCATTTTTTCATGGCGGAGGTAGCACAGGTGTGGAGACATATGCTGCAGATCATACTATGGTATCCATACTGTGGGGTTGACTTCTGGGGTGATCCAGATATTGTGTTACCTTCGGGAGAGGCATTTGACCACTGAGGTATGTTTGTGATTTGTTTGATATGTTGATATTTGAGATAGTATGTCATGTGTATTTTTTATAGATGTTCATACTATCATTTGGTTGTTTCTATGTGTAGATGTGGGACCTCGCGGGCGAGAGGTTTGTTAGAAAAACAGGACTGCAGAGCAATAAAATAAAACAAATGCAGAAAAAAAAACACAGAATACACACAATACAAGAGAGACACAGATTTACGTGGTTCACCCAGTGTGGGCTACGTCCACCAGAGAAATTGCCAGGTCCTTCCTTTATTATTATCCAACAAATGAAGGGGTACAACCTACAGCAAAACCCATTGTAACTTCCTCTTCTTTCTCTCACAGCCTCCTCTCTCAAAATAAAATATTCACCATCCACCATAGCCGCAATACATTTCCCTCATAAAAGAGGGTTGCCTTCTAGGGAAAAAAACCCTAACATAATCTCTACCATTAGATCTACGACCTTATAATGAATGGTCCATTTTTACAATGAAATTACAATATACTTTTACAAGGCAATTTTTGCTTTGGGTGCTTCACCCCTGAACCCTCGCGGGGGCCCGCTTGCCCCCAGACCCCCCAGCCAGGGGGATATCCCCCTCGGACCCC